>PYAF01006068.1:475482-498358 GCA_007407185.1 Glycine tomentella | reverse complement strand
TAAATACTTAATATAACAACGATTGTGTAATTTAATACGAAAGAAACAACTCTTAAAAAAAAATTCTTAAAATTAAATGTCGTTATTTTAAAATATTTTGTTTGGACTTCTTGTGAGATTGAATTATTGTACCTTATTAACTTTATTTTTACTTATTATATTGAATTGTTTTAGTATATTAACTTTTATTTGGACTTATGAGATTGAAACATTTTAAATTTAAATTTAGTTTTTAAATTGAATAATCTTGATTAGTATAATTGTATAGAGTAATTACATAAGATATTTGAATACTTTAATTTTTACCTTTAAACTAGTTTTGGTAGGAAATAGTAGAATAAATAAAAAATTATAGTTAAATTGGATTTTTAAAATACTGTAAAACTTTTTTAATAAAAACATCCATATGTTTACAGATATTAAAAAAATCCACGAGTATATGCTTCATGGATACTCACATGTGTCTAGTGCTAGTACGCCCCCCGTCCTATTTTCATCCAAAGTAGGAACTTTATTGTGGATAAATCTAAAAAAAGGGAGTTGGAAGATGGATTTTTTCCTCAATAGGTTGCTCCTAAGAACTTGTTGATTTGGACAGAGGAACTAAAAGTCTTATTTGAAAGTCAAGTTTTCAGAATCAAATTAAATGGATCCAAACTATTTTTAACTAGTTGATTTTTTTTTTTTTTAGTATTTCTCTAGCAACATTAGGGAGTTCGTCCTTTATCGAATTTGAGCAATAACAACTATGGGTTGTTAAATCCATGTATGAATCTAATAGTTAATAATATTGCCAATGTGATCAATTCAGACTCTTATTGATATTGTAATGAAGTTGGTGTGGCGTTATGCTATTTATTTACTTTTATTTTGCATTTAATCATTTTGAATGTTGTTCAATTTTTTTTATTGGGAAACTACACTATTTTTTTAATATGTTTATATTATACATAAATGTAAATATTTTATATATTTTATAGATTTTGATGGATATAATTATCAATCATATACTTTTACAATTCGTTTCCAGTTGAATCCACAACAGGAAAATCGCCTATAAAAATGTTATGGATCCAAACTTTATCGAGCTCAACGAACCATTGGGACAGATTTATGCAAGTGTCATTTTTTCAGTGTATGAAACTTTAATAAGCTCTTGCGAGCTTTTATTTCTGGATTCCTTTTGCTTTGATTCCATTAAAGCATATGAATGATTCTTCATAGCGTTATTGATTCTGCTATTGAAGAGCTTTACAATGGTGATCCACCTTATCTCATAAAGCTCGTGAGCGGCAAGTAGCCTCTCCTTTGTAAATGGATTTTTGTTAAGTCAAGAATCAAGATGTTTGTATCACCTAAATATATATGTAACTTTTACCTAAACAAAAGAAATAAAAACCCATTATTCAAAATACATTACAACAAGAAAAATAGAAAAAGGAGGTAATGCAACATGATATGTATTTATAGTATATATTAATTAATCTTCTATACTAAAGCAATGGTCTTGCAGTACTATTATCTCACTTGTAACCTTTCTCTATTAAAACACGAACAATAAGATGTTAAATCTAACTATATAACAAAGGTTTTTTTTTATCCTGTGCATTAATTAGTTACATAGTTTTAATAATTTTGACTAGTTAATATCAATTATGTTTTCTTGGAAAAAATAATTCTTTCTCTCCTATTTCTTTCACAATCTTGTTTATAATCTCTTTCTTTTCACTGGAAAATTACACTCCTTTTCACTATTATTTTTATTTAATGTATTTTTAGTCTTAAAAAATCTTCTCTTATTAGTTCCTCAAATTTTTTGAAACATTGCTTTCAGTCATTTTTGGTTCATGGTGTCACAATTTGTGATGATTTTTCACCCTCAGAAATTATTATTTTGATATAATTTCAAAAAAAAATTAATAATTTAAAATTGTCTTAATATGTAAAGAAAAAAACATGGATGTTGAATTGTGACAATTTTTTATTTAATTTGTTTAAATATTTTGGCAGTTTAAATTTGCCAGAAAATCACTTTTAAAGAAATTTGGTTTAATTGCAAAATTTATCACCAAATTTTCATTATTTTGCTAATTTTACCACTTAAGTTTTATTTTGCACATTTTATCATCCAACTTTCATAATTTTGTGAATTTTATCACTCAAGTTTTTTTTTACAAATTTTATCATTCAAATTTTTATGTTTGTGCATTTTATCATCACGTTGGTAACAAAGATTATGACTATAAATAAAATAGCTAAACCTTGATGTCAAATCTATCAAAGCTATACAAAACCTGATAAGGAAAATCAAGGCAACAAAACATAAAGTTGTGCATCAAGATCATATAAAGAAATCAAGGAAACAACATGAAATATATTAATGATAAAAAAAAATATTAAAGGAATTCAAATTAGTAATAATAATTGAAAAAAAAGAATAAAAGCATGTCTCATTAATGTTATGGGGTATCCCTAAAAAATTATTGTTGGAGTAGTTTTGAAGAAAAAAAATATACTCCTTCCATTCTATTTTATACAACGTTTTAAAATTCGACACAGGTATTAAAAAATGTAGTTAATACTTTAAATTTCATAAAATATACAATGTAACATCCTAATATATTATAACAACAATTTCTATTAAGGGGATTAGATGGGAAAAATATTTAATGATTCATTAGTTTTCTAAAAGACAAATCCTGGTAATATAATTAATTGTGTCTTATAAAAGAATATCGAAGAGAGTATTATGTTTGTGAACACAATATCAGCTCGCCAACTTTTTTTTAGCTCAATGGAAAAACATTCAAGCCTTCAATATTTAGATACAATGCTCATATGTATTGAAAGTTCAAACTTTTATTGTGTCACCTTTCTTCTTCCCATACACTATACTTAAACACTATATAGACTTGCAACTCCAATATAAATAAAAGTGTGAAACAATGCAACTTCAACATGAATGACTTATATCCCATTTGCATGGTAACATCCTAGATAATGATACCATTTTCCTACTTATTTACTAAGTTTTGAAAACTTAGAATGTAAGAATATCAAGATTAACTATGCATAAACAAAACTTAATGAATACCTATAAATAAAACTTACACAAGACTTTTTGGTACTTATGTGCCTTACAAAATGTAACCAATGATACATGAATATAAACTTACTCCCATACATTGAGAGGTAAAAAAAACTACAAACACATTCCTTCAAATCAACCAGTTCAAAATTCAAGTTTTTTCCTTGAGTATATCCACTTATTTAACCTCTAAAAAACATAAAACTAAAAGGGGGTAAGACATAATATCTCAGTAAGTGGTCTAAGGACTCTAGATCGACTCTCTATTATAAAGATCATTTTTGTAACACTCATGGCTTCTCATTTTCTTTTTTTAAGCACTCTATCTCCCAACTATTATCCTATATCATGATCATTTTTATCTCCTCGAATTATACCTTAACCTTTACTTAGACACCTAGAATTGATCACCTTGACCATCTTTAAGCCACTAGTGTCGTATGACACATAAACATGATCTTCATATTCTTGATAGTGCACTAGAATCTCACTTCATTATTACATTGGATGAAAATGTGTATAATCTTTTATTTTTCTAAACTAACTAATTAGGGCTCACTTCACTTTTCTATCAAGCATGACATCTTTTTACATGGTAATTACATAATATCCCTAAGGTAGACTCATCTATGCATGTAACATAAACAAACTTCAGTCAAGGAAAAAGGAAACAAAGCTAAACTTTATATAGTTAAAAAAATAATGCATACAATTCAGTGAAGAAGAAGAAGAAGGTCCAAATTATGGTTTCTAAGGGAAGAGAGGCACTCAGTGCCTCTACATATTTAAAACAAAACTAAAAAATAGAAAGAAAAAAACATTTAGAAGTAAAAAAAAAATAATATAATGTCATTTTTTTTGTTTTATAATTATTTTGCTTTGTTACATTAAATTTTAAAAATTTCATTCTAATCTTTTATGTTTTTAAAATCTGTAATTTTAATTAATTTTTCATTAGAAATGTTACTATTATGTTAACTTTTAAAATTTAAAGTGATTTGATATTATTTTTGGTTCATTATGTTTTACAATTATTTTATTTTGCTATATTATATTTTAAAAATTTTATTCTAATCCTTTATATTTTCAAAATGTATTATTATTATTATTATTTTCATTAGAAACTTAGGACAATGTTTTAAATTTTAGAATATTTAAGTTAACATATTGATGACTAAAAATTGTCCAATCTTTTTTATTTTAAAAAATAAAAATGAATAAGAAAATAAAGAAAAGATGGATGTAAAATCATGAACAATAATAACCTTCACTCTCATATTATTTGTATTGTTATTCTCTTCATCCAATTTAATCATTCAATTATGAAGAAAAGTTGCATGAAATGTTTTGTTTTTTGATGAGGAGTATAAGAATGCTGAATCGTGATTTCAACGATATTATGTGTTGAAGCAGTTCGATTTGTGTAGTAATGTATACCTTTTTACATATGAAAGAAGTTGGAGGAAACGAAAATTTTTCTACTTGTTTTTTTTTTTAAAATAAAGATAGTAATAATTTTTAGCACTTAATATCAATTTTAGATTATTATATTTCGTAGTTGTTTAATTTTAGTACATTATATTTTAAAAAATTTATTCTAGTTCTTGAGGTTTTTAAAATATATCATTTTAGTCATTTTTTAAAAATTTTAAAAGTTAATAGAATACTAACGTTTCTAATGAAATATAAAAAAGTATTAAAATGAAACATTTTTAAAATATAAATGACTATAATGAATTTTTAAAACTAATATACCAAAACAAAATAATTATAAAACTTAATGGACCAAAAATAACATTAAAAAATAAACTTAAAACATGAGTGTAGTGGGTATTTATTAAAAAAAAGTTTAAAAATTAATAAATGGTAAAATTATCTAAAATTTGTGAACTTAAAAAAATCTCTTTATCAATATTATAGATGTTTCTTCTTTATTGTGGATTTGTGTCCTTTTCAAAAAATGTCCAATGAAAAAAATTATAAAATTTATAAAGTAAAATAAAGTGAAATGATATAAGAGTTTATAAAGAATATCTAAAACTGAAATGGCTCACCGTTTTTGTATTTATCCAAATTTGATTATAGGAAGATACAATCGGCTCACCAAAAAGTAGAAAAAGAATCAAATACAACCTTTGTATCCATGCTTATACATTATGAAACCTTCAAGATTGCCAATCGCTTACAGTGGGACGACGCAGAAACATGCTGAAAATGGAGGAGTCATCAACAATTTTATTCTAAGAAAAAACATTGAAAAACTCATTAAAAATGATATCCGAAACCAACAATTAGATTTGAAAGTCAATTATGTGCGTGGTAGGTGTTAACACCCTACCAAACACACACACACAACAATTGACCTACGTGCATGGTTTCATTTCTATTTTCTGTTTGGTTTTAGTTAGCTTTATTATTATCTTTCACTCTGCTACTATCCCTTAGTCGGTTGAGTTATAGTCATCAAGAAGCATCCTTCTCAGTGGTGGAGCTTGACAAAAAAATCTTGGAATAATCAAATAAAATATTTTTATAATTGACCTAAATCGAATCAACTCATTCTTGATCAAGATGGGCTTGTTTGCATTGTGCAAAAAAATTTGAAAAGTATGAACCAATCTTAATAGATGAAAATTGATTGGTTCAGATTTCATTGATTTCAAACCCCTGGTATGTGAATAGTCTTATACTTGTTGACCTTCCTGGAATAAATCCTTCCATTTGTATGCATCAAATACTCCTCGAGGATGATTTTAGGCCGGTGAGGCAGCCACAGATAAGGCTGAATCTCACTATTCTTGATGTGGTGAAGAAGGAAGTGATGAAGTTACTAGCTGCAGGGATCATCTATCCCATTTCAGATAACACTTAGGTTTGACCTCTCCAAGTGGTCCCTTCATCCTCTATCCCAAAAGGGAACATGCATGCATACTACGCTTAAACAGTCACATCATATGTAGCATGATTTTGTTTCTATTTTCTGTTTGGTTCTCGTTAACTTTGTTATTATCTTTCACTTGACTGCTATAAGAAGCATTCTTCTCAATGGCGGAGCTTTTAATTCTATATTTTTCACGTAAATAAACCTGTCTTCAATAAACATTACTTAACGGTAATATGAAAAATCAAAATCGAACCCCAATGAATATTATTAACAATCAATTATTTATCAAAATTATCCAATAGGTGTAGTTTAATTAATTAGTAACACTTGAATTGTGGTACAAATTAAGACAGTAGTTGGATTCTCACAAAATACTTTCTTGGGGAAGGATAAAAATTCTCAAGTATTACTAAATTCTGAACTAAATGATTATAATTGTTATTAATAAAAAATTAATTATCAAAAATAAAATGCCCTACAAGAGATAGGACATTACACTAAACTTTATTTAATATTGTTAGAATAATGCACAAAAATTTCCAGACCCAATATCTGAGGGTATATAATTAAAAATCATAATTTACTTTGAAACTAATTATTATACAATATTTTATGGTAGAGAAACTAAAAGTAATATTTTAAACAATTTTAGCCTAAACAATTATATTATGTGTTGTAAGATAAAAATTATTGTAATAAGTTAATTAAAAGAAATTAAATAAATATAATTTATTTATAAAATTTTATATGCAGACTTATGTACTAACTATTGAGTTTGTATTGGTTTAATTTTTCTAGTTAAATTTAAAATAAAAATTAATTTTTCCGCCGAAGCATCATTTCAAGTGGTATTTTGTGTTATTTATGCTTTATTTTATTATATCGTCTAATTTTTGTTTTCATATTGATTAAGACTAAAAGGGTGGAAATCTAGTTTTTAATAAAATCGGATGCGAAAATCTGAAAACGTATTTTACTTCTGGAACTTAGATGTTTCTTTCAAACTCATGAATCATCAATCTTTCAACCACATGAAACTGAAGGATTAAAATTTGAAGTAAGGATTATTTGTAAAAAATAGTTTGCGGTGCCAAATTTTATTGATCCAGTAAGCAATTATTTCTTAGGTAATCTGATCTAATTAAAACTTTAAAAGAAATTAACTCCATATCTTGTTAGTAAATGCCACTCTCCAATAAAACTCTTAAATCAGAGCGGTAGTAGACAACTGCAGTGGTTGGATGACAATTCACAGCTATAAGCTACTTTCAAACCTTCACCATCTACTACTATCTTCTATCCTTAAAGACTTATAGTATACATACACAGTAGCTAATACCAGTTTTTTGGATAAATTACAGAGCAAAAAATATACTTAAATTTGAAGACAATATTCTAAACCATATTTCAATAATTAAATGTAATAATCCAAACATACACTTAATGCATCTGAGTTTGTCCTATTAAAATTGTTCACTAGATCTCTTAATAAAAGAGATGAAGAGATCTTTAATATGGAGAATGAGTTTTTATAGAAGAATCTTGAAAATTTGTACATTATTCAAAAAATAATAATTTTTTTCTTTCACTTTCTCCTTGAGATCTCAAAATGAGATTTACCACTAAAGAAAAAAATGAAAAAGATCTTGAGAGATCTTCAATCTTACTTACTATTATAATATCCACCAAAAAATAATCTAAGATTACAATTTGATATTTAGTACTGTTCTAAGAAAAAAACAAAATCAAGGGCACATGTTCCTTGAGATAGGTTGAAGATAAAGGAAAATATTCTCTTTCACCTCCACTGACCCATGTTTTCTCAATAGAATGCGAAGGTAGAATGAGAAAATAAAAAGGAAGAAAGTTCTAATAGAAGACTATTGAGAGGGAAAAGGAAAAGATATCTTCTGATGCAAAGGCCCTACATTTTCTCATTGTAGGCTTCGTAGCTTGTGTTTGTAATAAATCAATTTCGTATACCTCAAGGCTCAAACTGACACTGAAACGTACCCGAAGTGAAAGATTCTAAAACAAACTTTTGAAATGGTTTATCAACTTTTAACAAGGTGATTGTCCGAATATTACCGTGAAGAATCAAAAAAGGAGAAAGCTTCTCCGTAAGAAAATGTCAAACAAAAACACATATATACACCCTTCAAACCATGTAGCAATTCCACCTCGTAAAAAACAGTTGTGCCTTGTTCAACTGCCACGAGTAAAACTTGATCAGTTCCAGAAGTCCATCCTCTTCCTTTATCCTATTTGAAAAAATCAAATCATTCCTTGCAATCCATACTGGATCCATCTCTTCCTGAATACCTTCCCACACCCCAAAAGTTCTGAAACTGCATAAAATTTAGACTTAACTGATATATGTAAAACAGTTTGCAGCTTCCACCACTTTAAAACACCATTCCAAACTCCTTTTGCCATATCACACTCAAAGATTGAGTGTTGTTCATCTTCATTTTCTTGACCACACATCTTGCATAACATTTCCCCTTCCATCAAAATGTTTCTCCTTCCTAAGTTCTTCAACGTAGGCAATCTGTTTTGAGATAATTTCCAGACATAAAACAGAACCTTAGGTGGTATACCTCTGCCCATAGATTCTGAAAGAACTCCTCCTTGCCCACACTCCACACCCACCTATCCTCTTCACCTAACTGTCCCCTTATACGCCACACATCATCTTCTTATTCTATCAACATCTCTTGTTCCCATTGGAATAGAGGTCTCCTCCACCTCCATGAAAAATGCCATTGATCATACTGCCAAGAGCAACATTTGCCACTGTTTCTTCCTTATCAACTGTTATATTAAAAAGCCTTTGGTATTTCTCCCTCAAAGTAAAACTCCCCACCCATGGTTCACACCACAATGATGTCTTTGTCCCATCTCCTTCCTACCTTTATTCCAAGCTAATTTGCCTAATTGTTTCACATCATAAACAAACTTCCCACCAATTTTCTATCTCAGCAATCACCTTACCATGTTCTGTTTGGTTCCTCTCCCGATATCAGTTTTCCAAAGGTGTTTGTATGCTTATGTTTTGTCTCTACCTTTTTGGTCAATGTAAACTGTGGTTATAAGAGTGAAGAGAAAGCTTTTAGAAGAATATTACTGTAATCTAAGTTCCATCTGTTACAGCTCAACTATTTATACTGATGTATCACATGAGGGAAAACAAACTAATTAACAACTCAATTAACCACCAATTGCTAGTTAGTAAAAATAACTAATTTATTCCTCTCTCTGCTTCTTACAATGTAGTAATAATATAAAATGTTGAAATCCCTTGCTCCAGTCTTTTCTATGATCAATGTTACTCCACAAAAATGTAAAATTTGAGTGAGTCAACTAGCATACAAAATATGATCCATTATTCAAGCACAGTTGTGGGATCTAGGAATGACATGAGTTTCGGAAACTACAAAACTGGAGAAAAAAGGCAAATACTAATGTCTTGCATTGATTAAAGCATCATGGACAGAGAGTTATACATCTAAGCAGAAAGTTTTCTTAATGAATACTATAATTCTTCTACTTGGACTGAAAATCCACATTGACATCGCTTTGTCAATAGAGAAGTTCCTTCATCAAAGCTTTCGAACTCTTTCAAAAACACATGCTCATGATCTTTTACTGGAGTGCTTAATGAAACATCAAGATTAGTATCACATTTGTCCACCTGTTGATCTCTTTGGTTCTGACTCTTGTCATTACTATCACAAACTGTGGCACTTGACTCATCATTATTTATACATAGGACACCAGTTGGTTTCTCTGAAGACAAACTGTTATTAATATAACAATTATTTAACCTTTGACGAGTTACGATAGAAGAAAGAAGCTGATACCACCGACTAAGGGCCTGTGTTTCATCCTGTTTCTTTTCTTCAGCTTGTCGCCTTTCTTCTTCCTCTGCAAATGCCTATAGGGAAAGGAGTAAAAAAAATTGAGTAATAGGATAAATCATAAATGTTAAAAAAACTAGAAAAACATACAGAGTCAAGGGAAAAAAATCACCAAACTTTAAGAAGGAAGTTTAGTCCTTGGAAATAAATCTAAAGAAAAAGAGGCTAAATATTCTTATTAATAAACTGCTAGCCCCAGTAAACTAACCCAACTACCAAAGCTATCACGTTACAATGTAGCAATGCTTATCAAATTAAATTCAACAGATATATTGAGAGCAATAAAGTAGATGATATACTAACTTCACAAGTCAAATTTTAGTTTATTTAATATTTATTTACTCAGCAAGAGAAAGAAATATACCTCTAGCAGTACATCCTTGAACTCAGCACACACCACAATACCATCAAAGACAGGATATGAACGGCCATTTTTAAATTCAAAACCAACCATAGCAGGTGCATAATCAATTTCAAGTCTCTTGGCAACAGAAAATGCCTTTGGAAACCTTAAGTGTACAGTTCCTGGCGGAAGACATTTCTCAGACCAAACGTCTACCTGACCTCGCTCGTTCTAGAAGTAAAATAGGAAACATAACTGTCATTAATATAAAAATTTCTATAATTTCATAAAACAAGCAATTGTGAACATGCACTTTCCAGTTAGTTCATATGCATGTCTATTAACATGGTGCATTCTGTTAAAACTCAAACCTAAAAGGTCTTTCTCTCTACAGCTTCCATTCATTTAAAGTAAAATAAAAAATTGACTATTTGAAGCTCTAATATGCATGGAATTTTCAGCTTGAGGAATCTAATTTCCAAACTATCCCCTTGGTTGAGAAATTATTGCGATGTTTTCCATTGCCACCTCATTGTCTACAGAATATGGTAATTAAGAACAAAACGTCCTCATCAGAACAGTCATAGAGTGGAGCAGTAGGAATGTATAGTTCGGGTGACAAAATCTTCTTGACAAGATCCAAATTTAAAAATGTCAAACCAACAATTATTTTGTATTGATCCAGTGTGCAAATCACATGGTAAATAGTTGAATACTTTGCAAAGAGAATTTCATACACACATTATCTTACATATCCATGCCTTTTCCAATATTTAAAGTACACCTAGAAAGTAAGAGACAATACCTTGGGAACTATCCCATTCACAGCATGAGGCAGATTTAATGGTTCCAGTTGCCACTTCCCATAAAGTTTAATTTTTCCAATAGAATCAGTGCAGCCATAGTCATCAGCTTCAGAATCTTGTACTTTTTGAGGCTTCATGGAACGTTGAAGATCCTGAATCGATTTTTTTTGGGTAAAGAATAAATTACACAAGTATATTAAAGGGAGAGAATACAATGGAATCAGTAAAACAACGCTAACATTGTCAGCCAGCTGATACCTTCACAGGATGTTCATTGGGTTTAACTTGCAGCCCTTCCCGCAGCCATCTCTCTTTTGTCTTAACTGTTTGCACACAAGTCCTAGGGTAAACTGGGTGACCTGAACAAAAGCCCAGAACTGGACCCTTTGGATGAAGTACTTGATACTTTGTAAGCCATTTTTCTATGGCATAAAGTGGATGATTTTTGTAGGCCTGAAAAGGGACAAAAAAGTCAAGATAAATATCACCATCTACAATATTATTTCTATTTCTTTTGAAACTACCTGCTGATTGGTTGGAAGAGGTTCAGTTAATGCCCTGGTTTCCAACTCAATATCCTCAATAGAGCTCCTTGTAGGGACAAAAGAATCATTCATGTTGGATTCTGTAGAAATGATTTGGTTTGTTCCTAAATGAGCCACACCTCCAGTTGCCCCAGACTCTAAGTCTCTCAATGGTTTCAACACCGAATCCCACCATGTTGAATTAACTCGATGTGATGCTATCTTGTACCACTTCATACAGTACCTAACACGTCAGTATGTACTAGCATTTTCAGGCCATGAGATGTATCTTATGTAGAGGTGTCACAAGCCTTACTAAAGCTACTAATTAGCACTCATGAACTGGTTCAAAGGAGGGGGTGGAGGCGAGGGGAAACATAATGTACTACTATACCCTTATAAATATTAGCAGAGGGGATGGAAAATAAAATCTTAGGAAAATTTAATCAGCATAATTAAAAAATTATTAAACACTTTTCTTCCCCTTCAGGTCCCAATATTGGAGGGGAGGGAGCGGTTTTGGTCCCCTCATTTGCCCTCCTCTTTTTTTATTCAAACAAGGTAAAATTCTAAAAATCTTTCATCTCCTTTCTATTCCCCTCCAACCAAACTCATTTTAGAGTTGCCCATAAAATATTCTCTTGTAATTTCAACAACCTTTTACAATTATCATCAAAAGACATGAATAGAATGACTTGTTTTTTTAAATGATTGTTACTGTTAAGGATTTCTTGAAAGATAAAATTATCTTGTAGTGCACCCTTTATGAGATCCATGACTGTTATAAGTGTTGCTTCAAACATAGATAAGTACTCTGCACTCCTTGGTAGTTTAATCAAAAAGCCAACAACCTATGTATCCAAACAGTTGCTACAATAGTGATAATTTCATAACTCTTATTTATTTTTCGAGCAAAATTTGACTGCTAATAAAGTAATATTTACTGGCAACTCTATTATTCATGCTTGAGATCATTCAAATGCATCCAATTGTGTCTTGACACCATGTTTTCCATTCCCACTTTTAAAAATCAATTAAAATGGTTACGTAATTAAACTTTAATTTAATCCTTCCAACATCTAAGGGAGAATTTTGGTTTTGCATATTGTTGTGTATGTGACCCAATGTACATGGATATTTTGTTGTAACAGGATTTCCATAGTGTATTATAATATCAATTACTATAACTGAAGGTGTGAATTAATGAAAACTTATAGTATATTATCATATCAATTACTATAACTGATCCATAGTGCTTGTTCACTTCAAAACTTGTCGTGTATTGCCTTTCTCATTGCCTTTCCGTCCGAGGCCAAGATGTATTCAATGAGAGTTTATATTTAGCCTCCAAGAAACACAAATAATTTATTCTAACTTACAAAGAATATAAAAAAAACAACTAATAAAGTTAAGCAACAAAAAGGTTATGGTTTATGCAGAACTACCAAGAATTCAATTAGTATTAATAGAAGTTGCAAAAACCTTCACTTTGTTCATACCGAACATATATGGAGAAAATATCAAACCTGCGGGTCACATCTTTGGCCCCTTGCCCAGCAAAAGCAACAACATATCTCAAAGATGTTTTGCATGCAGCTACCATGGCTTCAACCTTGTCCTCTCCATCAATAATCAAATTCAAAGCATCAACATGCACCCACTTTCCAGTCAAATTTTCTTCACTGCAATATACTTCTGCCCAATACAGAGGAGATCCTACTTTCATTGATCCAATTGCTGTAGAAATTACTTGGGGGGAGGTTGAAGATTCTTCACCGATAACCCTTTTCACTCTTTTTGATGGACAAGAAAAACTCAATGAATCAGGATTTGCACTTGACTCATTTTTACTCTCCTTACATTCAATTGTTGTAGCAGAAAGAGCCATTTCCAACTGCATCTCAAATTCAATATCCCCTTTCCTCTTTGATTTATGAGATTTGTCAGTGAGACACGATTCCGAGTTACTATCTCGTGTCTCTGAAGCTTTTGAGTTCGCAACACTATCATTTCTTACATCAACAACAGGAGGATCACTAGACTGATCCGTGTGGTTTGTCATATGACATTTCTTACTTTTCCGTGAATGCACAAGAGAACTTTCACAGACATTTTCTCTCTCACTACAAGGTATTGATTCTTGAGGTGACTTAAAATCCAGTTTTCGCTTAGATATCATTGGTGTAGAAGTTTTAAATATGCCGTTACTAGATCCACTTGCAACTTGAACTGGTTTAAGAGGGGCAACATCCAAAATGGACACAAACCTGAAATAAGCCTTTGATAAGAAATTTAACAGCATATATTTACTTCTTCAGAAGTCCATGAGTGATAAAAATTGAACAAATTTTCTTACTAACAGTAGTTCATGGCAATAGTATTGATGCACTTATATCTTTTTGTTTTACATATTTCATTCTATTTCTTATTTAAAGGTACCCTTCTGACTTGCCTATATACCTGGAATCAGAACTTCATTTTACAAGTTTTTCATCATGAAGGTCAAAATAGAGTAATTGCTTCGTTATTATTGTTATCTTTCTTTTCCTAGATTCTTTTCATTACAAGCAACATCACTGTTTGTATATTATCATTCATTCCAAATAATAAAAAGTAACATCCTACAGGTGGGCATAGATAAGAAAGGATTTTGGAGTGAATGATTCATTTAAATTCATGAATCAGGGAATGCTTCAGCAGTTGAAAACCAACAGTATAAATTACGTTATATCATGCTGTTTTCTATCAAATAGAAAATTACTAGATTAATGTTGCACTTAAAGTATTGAATGAGCAAATTTTGCAAACTAACAATATAATAAAAGTAATTGAGGAATGATAGAAAGATATTTTGTTGCGTACTCAAATGCAATACCTGGCTGTAAGATTTAAAGCTCTTAATAGAGCCACTGATAAAGCTGCAATCTGCAAATTAAAAAAAAAAAAAAATTGCTCTTGTAAATTATATGTCAAGCTCTAAGCAATTATATAGAGTGTATAGATAACAGAACCAACCCAGTCTCAAGAAACTTTATTTTACTACTGGTTTAGGTTAGTTAATTATAAGTAGAAGAAGAGAGTCATTAAAAGACCATCAAATCCTTTCTTTCAATTTAAAAAATACAATTCGTAACAGATTTTGCACTTCAGTTTCAAGTTCCGACCATAGAAGCAGAGCATCAGGGAATGGAAACCTTATTAAAAGACAAACTCAAAACCTAGTAAAGCATATAAAAAAAGGCTATTAAAAATGGATTGGGTCTAACTCATGACCCTCATAAGTCAAAGAATATTTTGACCATATTGCTAATCAATCTGGGATATCTTAACACACAACCCTCACACTCAAGATTGGACATCTAGAGCCTAAAGTTTGTGGAACTGAACATCTACAAGTAGCCCAACATTGAGATTGAGTAAGCTTTGATACCATATTAGAAAAGGAATGAGCCAAACTCACTCCCAAAAACTAGTTCAAGGAAGGAGGAATGCCAAAGTCTTATAAGCAGTATTCTAGCCATATTCCTACCCAATGTAAGACATCTTAATTCTTAACAAAGGCCATGTTAAAATAAGATTTACCTCTTCAGGACTACCTTCATGTGATTCCAAAGCTGATGCCAGACCAAAGTGCGGTGAAGTTTCTCTATTTGTACAGTTTTTAACATGGAAATTATCATGGAACTGCAAAATGTTACACATAAGGAATCAAACAGATATAACAAGTGATTTAGCATGAATTTATATAAAGCTGTACATTAAATGCAACAAAACAGTGTGTATACTTATTAAATCAAACCATACCCATGATATTAAAGGATATAGAGCTTTTGAGGTGAGTTTTGTGACATTTGATAGCTGGAGCAACTGTGCTGGAAGTAGAGAAAGCAAAGAAGCCTGCCATTTTCAAGAAATGCACAACTTGACAAGCAATTTAAGAGTGACAAAAAGCTTTAAACTTCTTCACATTTAGATTAGCATATATTGGGACGAAACAAGCTTCTTCATGTTTTTTTTGCAACTTCCAAAGAGAGCTTATAAATTGCTACCAAACATTAGGTAAAGAAAATAGAATCAGGAATATGCAAACTCAATCAAAATAGATAAAGCAGCTAAAGTATACACATAAATGCAAACACATTGTAAGGAAATCCGCAAATTAAAAACTGTTTTAAAAAAATAAAACCAAAAACAAGAGAATCTCAGATACAAGAATTGAGCTATTGATTACCACAAAAGAGGGCTGTTAAGGAGGTAAAAGCTTGGTAACACAAATGTAGCATATAATAGAAAAGCTAATATAAAATTGTTATCTATTAAAAATAATAAAAATTGACAAGAGTTAACCTGAATAAGAGGATCATCACAAGCATTGTCTATTAATCTTCCTCGAGCAAGTAAACAAAGCAAATGAATCTTGTGTACAAGTTCAGCCAAGTCCTGAAGAATTTTACAAAATTACTTTTAGCAAGTGACTAAAAGTTATTTTCGTATTAAACCCAACTTCAGTTCTATAGAAATTGACCTTATCTTCAGCAGAAGCTCGACGAATTTGTTTCTGTACAGTTGAATGAGCAGTCATATTCAATTCAATTGTCACAGGATGATCATCCCTGGCAACTGTACCATCTTCCCAATCTGAGTCATCCAGTTCTTCCTTGCTATCCAAGCAGTGCTGGCCTGAATTACCACATTTCTCCTCTGCAGAAGCGTTTTCCATGGAATTTCTACTACAATGTCCAATCTCTGAAGTCTTTTGTTTGAGAATTGGATCCAAGACTTGGGTTCCATTTTGTTCTGGCTCAAACTCAGGCTATAAGAATATCAGAAGAACAACCTGCTGCTTTAGGAATCTAGACATTCATAATTTGCTTTCAACTTAAAACACTAAGAATAAGGTCAAATCATGTAACTAAGTCACCAAAAGAATTGCACTGGACAAATTATGAATAAGTAACAAGAACAAGTTAGAGGGACGAACCTTCTTTTTCCTGGAAATGCCAACTCTATTAGCACGGCGTAAAAGCTGTCCAACAGCCTCCCGAGATATTTCGGTCAGTGTTCCTAAAATCCAGCATAAACATTGATAACTGATGATGAGTAAAATGATTTTGCTCAGTAATTGTTGTTGGACATGATTTTATCAAACCATTATCACTAGGTGATTGAAATCTGATTCCACCTTCTGAGTTTTGCCGGGCTCCAGTTTGATTTTCTGCAAAATTGACAGGAAATACTTAAAAACATGTCCTGTTACCATCAACTGACGTGACACTAAAATTTGACCACATTAAGAGTAGAGCATTAATTTGCTCGGTTCGGGGAAAGCTAAGAAAATGATACCTCTGCTTTTAATTATTGGTTTCAGTTCCACCAAGAAAATGAATCCGAAATCGAGTGCAAATTAGAGTAAACTACCATTTGGTCCCTAAGGCTTCGTCACATTAGTCCCTAAAACTAAGGAAATTCCAAATAAGTCCCAAAAATTTAGAGTTGTTTCATCTTAAGTCCCTAAACTTAATCACTGTCATTTCGATCCTTAAACATATGTTAATATATAGGTATAAGTCACATGTTTTTTAAATTTTGGACTAACATGATAGACGGATTGCACTTCCAGGGACTTATTTAGAATTTTCTTAGCTTCGAGGACTAATAATGTGAGAGTACACTTTCAAGAACTAAAACGTTGGTTTACTCTGCTGCAAATTAACACCAAGCCAAATAATTCTAATCTTTTAAATCCTAGTTGCCACTTAGAGTATAGAAACTCAAACTAAACCCCCTAGTTCTACACATTATGGTTCCTCTCGAAAAATTATTAAAAAGAGAAAACTCAAAAACGAAGTAAAGCAAACAAAGCTTCCCCGTTTGAAACGTTGATTACAAGTTCCAATAGATGCAATTTGTATACGTGATTGTTATAACTAGGGAAGAGAAAAGAAAAGGTTGATGAATAGTAACGGAAAGTACCTGAGGTTGAAGCTAAGGGTTGCTTCTTCCGCTGAGAACCGCCTCCTCTGCGTGGCATTCTTCTTTTTCTTCGGAAATGAGATTTGAATTTTATTTATTACAAACAATTATAAGAAAAATACACGTACTATACTAAAAATAATACTGTTTACAAAGAATCTTGTATGGTAAACTATAAATTAATCATTTAATTTCTTAACTACTCTTGGAAGAAGGGGTAGCAACTTACCCAAAAATAGAATAGAAACTTCTCCGCTATGTCAATGAAGCAGCCATGACATTGTAGCTAGAAATTAAGATTGTTATGTTGTGCTCTTTTCTCTCATAATATATGCTTGTTTTACATTCTTCAAAGTTTCTTCGCCCATATAAGTAAAGATGGGAATACGCCAAGATAGGACTAACTTTCAATAAATAAGTTTAACTTGTTTTATAAAATTAAGATTTAAACCTAATTTATTATTTATCATAGATTTTTTTTTAAGGTCTGACCTAATCTTTTTAAGAGCTTGATGTACCTTATTAACCTATTTAAAAGTCTGTTTTTATTAAAATTATTAAATAGATAAAATGTTATTTTTAAATAAGTCTAGTTAAATAGGAAATAATCTTTAAAAAAAAACAATTACATGGCTGTTTAAATTTAGTTTTTGAAAGAATAAAAAACTAAGAAAATGACGTAAGAGATAATAGAAAAAATGCTAGCCAATATGATATGGACATTTGACTGATGTAAAACACTATCATAAAAGACATACAATAAAAAAAAAAGGCTAATGTAAAAAGCGAAAAACTAACATAAAATCATATTATATAGCCAGATCCTAGAACTAGAAGGGTAATTCAAAGTTAGCTTCATCTTTATATATAATCTCATTTTGGTCTTATGAATTTATTTGATTAATAATATTATTACTAATGTAATATAAATATTTATTTTTATTATATTATTATATAGGTAAATAGATTGATTTAATAGACTTTTTTTAAATAAATAGGTTTTTTAAAAAATTCAAACCTAATTTATTTATTAAATAAGCTAAGTCAGGCTTTAAGCAAATGGAGTCATAGGTTTTTATTTAAAGTCTGACTTATTCTTTTCTCTACAGACAAGTGAAAGAAAATTAACATCATTAAACCCAATCAATCAAGCTTAACATCTCCTTAGTTAACACAAGTAGCACTAGAGGTCAAGCCTAATTTTAAGCAATCTCTCATTACCATAAACAGAAAATATATATAGTTGGTAAACAACATTGAATATAATTCTTAGTAGCTTCATCGCTTATTTTCCTTGACCAAGTCGGTTTGCTTGTCCTCCAATTAACTTGCAAATCACTGCAAATGCAACAGAAATATGAGCACGTGCGCCATTTAAGTGAATGAACCAGTAAAAACTAACATTGCTGACTCAATGTTTCTGAGTTGGCCAACTCCTGATTACAGAATTCAACCACCAAGTTTTATGGTTTTACTACTTCAGCAAGATGAGATAAACCCTTTACTTTGAAGTGTCAATGTAGTTTGGAAATTAACCACCTAACATGCATACTTGAAGAATTGACACAACAGTGCAGAACCTGAATGTGGTACTGCTATAAAACACTGACTCAATTCTATATTTTCAGCAATAAAAGGTGGAAAGAACAAAGATGTCAATGCCGAGGCTAGTTTTTGCTGCATGCATCTTCTCACTTGCAGCAATTGCTTTAGCAACTCTGCCTGTGACATATATCTTTGGTGACTCCTTGACAGATGTTGGAAACAATAATTTTCTACAATATTCTTTAGCCAAATCTAACTATCCCTGGTATGGTATTGACTACAGTGGTGGCCAGGCTACAGGAAGATTCACCAATGGGAGGACTATTGGTGATTTCATATGTATATCCTGCATCTCTAAACTTAATTTTCTTGTTTTCGTTTCCTCTTTATAGTGAAATTGAATAAGAGTTTAACTTCTGTTAGTGTCAATGTAGAAAATTTTATACTATCAACCAATAAAAAACCATGGTAAGTATGATTCTTAAAATATTAATTATAAAAGTCAACTAACTTATCATACATAATGATTTGTGATCAAATGATAGTATATAAAATTTATACATTTTGATGACATATACTATTTACTCACTGAATAAACTATTAGCAAGCAATACTTTGATGGTCTTATATTATGGCTTGTTGCAGCTGCAAAGCTTGGAATCTCATCACCACCAGCTTATCTGTCAGTGTCTCAGAACGTTGATACCTTACTCAAAGGGGTAAACTATGCATCTGGTGGGGCAGGAATTCTCAATGATACTGGACTCTACTTTGTAAGCAGAACATCTTCAAACCCACAGGATTCTATTTACAGGTTAGAATTTGAGTGGCCTCTCATCTAACTTATATTCTGTCTTGATGAATATTTTAGATTCAGAGGTTATCTTTTGATGATCAAATAAACAATTTCAAGAAAACCAAAGAAGTAATCATGGCAAACATAGGAGAGGCAACTGCCAACAAGCATTGCAATGAAGCCACGTATTTCATTGGGATTGGTAATACTTCACACTCAACAAAAGTACTCTATTTTGTGAGAAATTATTATATAGTCTACGAAAATATGATCTTAATTCTTAACTAATAATTTCCCCTAGTTTACATTGTTTTTTAAAAACTTCAATTCCCCATATACTATAACCTTCACAGTTCACACGGGTCAAATTGCACTCTTGCAGGCAGCAATGACTATGTCAACAATTTCTTGCAGCCCTTCTTGGCAGATGGCCAGCAATACACTCATGATGAATTCATACAGCTCTTAATCTCAACCTTAGATCAACAACTTCAGGTAAAAATCAAATGCTGTGTTGTTAAAAATTTATTTTTAATAAGTATCCTTAAAGCACTGGTTAATAAACTTAAAAAAATAGTATTCATAGCAACCCTTAAAAAAATCATGAACTACTTAATTTTACGTATGTCAATAAAAATCTTTCTTTTAGTTTTTTAATCAATAGCCTAAGGATATTAGTTAGTATTTATCGTGTTAAAATTAAGAACTCAACAAATTAACATCCTCTATATGATCTATTTATAGTTCAATAATCAACTACTAAAACAATCTGATTATGGCAGAGTCTTTATCAGCTGGGAGCACGAAAAATGGTCTTCCATGGACTTGGTCCACTCGGTTGCATTCCATCACAGAGGGTCAAATCCAAACGAGGACAATGTCTAAAGCGAGTCAATGAATGGATACTACAATTCAACTCCAATGTACAGAAGCTAATCATCACACTAAACCATCGTCTTCCAAATGCAAAATTCATATTTGCAGACACTTACCCGTTAGTTCTTGACTTGATCAACAATCCATCTATTTATGGTAATTTGGCATCTCTACCTTATATCTTAATTCTTAATTTATATGCTGATGGTAGTTAACGACTAAACTTTAATTTAAGGATTAAATTAACTACTTCCCGCAACTTAGTTTTTTTTTTTTAATTTCAATAGTGTACCAATTTTTCTTTTGCTATTTGTAACATTTGTATTTAATGATTCCACAGGTTTTAAGGTTTCAAATACGTCTTGCTGCAATGTAGACACGAGTATTGGAGGTTTATGCTTGCCAAACTCAAAGGTGTGCAGAAACCGCCATGACTTTGTGTTTTGGGATGCCTTCCATCCATCAGATGCAGCCAATGCTGTTCTTGCAGAAAAGTTTTTCTCTCTTCTTTTCTCATCAGCTCCTTCTCCTACATCAGCACCAGCTCCTTCTCCCTAACTTTTTCTGAATCTATTGGACTGAAAATCATACAAATCAACCGGTGTTTGACTATATGTGCAATCTATTTCATCCGTACACTAATCAACACTGCCCAATTTTAATGTGTTATACAATATGATAATGGAGTTTAACTGTTTATGTTTAAGTATGAGATAATAATGGCATTACTAATTAAAATATAACACCAGAATTGTCTTTTTATGTGCGGTTCTGGGTTCTGACTGTGACTGACGTTCCAAGTCATCAATATAAGAAAATTATGATAAAAGATAACAACATATACTAATTCAAATATAATACTTGACAGTATAGATTTTCTTTTTCTGCTGATGTCTTGACCGTATAGATAGTATTGTCCTAATGGTTGCAAACTAAAAATAATAATCATAAAGTTAAATAATTTAGTTATTATTTTCAAAAATAACTTTTTTATGATAAACTATATAAAAAATTTGGATTTTAATCAAAGTATTTTTTAACTTTTTTATTATTATGAAAAACTGAAATAAAATCATGAAAAACTTTTATTAAAAAAAAACATTTGTTTTTAAAAAATATGGAAAAAAAACCCATTTGTTAGGCTATAAAATAACTGCAGCACCACAGTAAAATTGAAGAATTTGTTTGGCTACTTTTAGAATTCATTTTCCTACATTCAAATCCCATTTTCTTATTTGTTTGGATATGTTTGAAATCAACTTTGCAGTCTTAAAATAACATTCTTGAATCTATTGGTTATGTTCAAAATATAAGAATTTTATTTTGTTAGATAAAATTTTCATTTTTAACTGGTTACACCCCTGCTGTCTTCTGGGATCTGCAGAAGACCTAATCAAAATCCTATTCAATCTTTTCCATAGATCCACAACAGTAACCATGAGACGAATCAACAATTAAGAATTACAAGCAACTCAAAAACAAATTTTCAAATACATCCAAGATTACAGTGATGAACTGCTCTCAGTTATAAGGCCAGTTTTTTCCACATGAGAAATCTTGAGACGAGTAAAGACCCCTTAAATTTAAGCGGAGTCACTTAAAGTGCTTGAAAAAGCCCTCTCCCAATTTCTAAAAGGAGAGGTAACTAAATACCTCTTCAATTAGAAAATGAAGTCACGAGGCAAAACCAAGCACAAAAAGATCACTTAAAGAAAAAAGGACCCCATAACCTCATCCAGTATCTATTCAGTGTGGTTAAAGCAAAACAATCATCATCGAGCATTCATATAGATAGAGTAAGAGACATCAGAAAAACAATAAAAAAAAAAAAACATAAAACGGTTCATTCAATTCAACCAACAACAAAAAAAAAGAAGCAAACTTTGTAATAAATTAGTTGACTTTAAGGAAAAATAATCAGAACCCAGAAGAGAGATCAGAAAAACCATAAAACATAAAACGGTTCCAACTCAATTCAACCAAAAAAAAAATGCAAACTTTGCCATGAATTTGTTAATTTTAAGGGGGGAAACAAAACCCAGAAGTCTAAAAGAATCAAAAACAAAAGTAAAAGTAAGATGCTTGCAATGGATTCCTTAATTTTAGGGAATGAAAAGCAAA
>PYAF01006068.1:463858-475382 GCA_007407185.1 Glycine tomentella | reverse complement strand
ACCCAGAAGAGAGATCAGAAAAACCATAAAACATAAAACGGTTCCAACTCAATTCAACCAAAAAAAAAATGCAAACTTTGCCATGAATTTGTTAATTTTAAGGGGGGAAACAAAACCCAGAAGTCTAAAAGAATCAAAAACAAAAGTAAAAGTAAGATGCTTGCAATGGATTCCTTAATTTTAGGGAATGAAAAGCAAAACCCAGAAAGGAGGAAAAGCAAAATTGGTTAAAAGGCTAGAAATTGTGGAACCTACGAGAAATAGCAAAAATCCATTGAGAATTGGGACTATGCCAGTCCATAGAGGAACCGGTTGATTTTGCATCTTTTCGTATTCTCTATTCCACAGTTTGAGGAATAGAGAATCATAGTAGATGCACGTCACTCTAAACAAAAAGAATCCCTAATTGAAAACAGAAAAATTGTAGCAGAGATATCTAGAGTTAAGAAAAATGATTAGATCTGAAAAAAACAGAGAAACTTGTGAAGAGGATGGAGCTCGTAGTTGATTTATATATCCCCAATTGAGCTAGGGTTTTGGGATTTTGAAATTACCGATTTGCCACTGTAACTGTTCAGCGGTACAGCCGTGTAAGCCGAAAACCGGGAGCACGTATGCACGATGCCAAAAATGGGGTGGAGAGATAGAAAATTATAAATTTAAGTCGGAATTTTTTTAAAAAATAATTATTTTTTTACATAAAAAAATGTTAAAATGTATATATAATTAAAATTAAAAATTACCCTGGTCAAAAAAATATACAATTAAAAATATATGAATAAAACTGAAGGAATTTTATACATAGAATTGTCGTGCGGAGAGAGATAACAATAAAAGTAGAGCAAACAAATTTTATTTGCTTTATATAGTTAATTGATTGTTTTTCCACACGACAACTATAATCAAAGCATGATCAAGTTTAAACACTTCCTTTTAAGATTATTTTTATTTTAGTAATATTCTAAAACTAGCTTAACAACTTTGAACTATTAACTAATTTTTCAAATTTTAGTTAGTTTTTCAAATTTTAATTATTTATCAAACATAACATAATTATTCTTAGACTTAAATGTAATTTTATTCCTTCTATTTTATTCAATCCATAATTTTGATTTATCTATTTTAAAATTGAGACATTTGATTTTTCTAATTTAAGAAATATGCAATTTTGGTTTTCATATTTCAAAATATAAACATCTAGTTTCCATATTTTAGAAAATTCACAATTTTAATTCTTATATTTTATAAAATCTACAATTTTAGTTTAATCTTTAATATTGTCTATGTTTTATTTCTTTTATTTTTTACTTTATAATTAATTAAATCATTTCTTGATGATACCTTTAAATAAATATGTAAGGTTTAGGATTTAAGTGAACTAAAAGAAGAAAAAAATGTAAACAAAATTATATATTTGATCAAAATTATAATTTTTTTAAAATAAAAAAACTAAAAAGTATATTTTTTAAAATAGAATAATTAAATGTCGACAAAAATCACATTTTTTTTTTACATTTAAGCATTATTCTTTTTATGATATTATTTTTTTGAAAAAGTATCATTTGAGATATAACTTTCCCTTTTCATTTATTTATGTTTTTTCTTCAAATTAATACAGATTAACTTATATCATTTTGTCAATCTATCCCTAAAAAAGGTCAGTTAATGCGTCCAACTCATTTTTCAAAGGTTAAATTAATATACAGTTCCTGAACTATTTGATCGTTTTTTTATACTGATTTGATCATTTATATTTATATACATAAAAAAAAAAAAAAACAAAGTTCATGTGCTTTTTCCAAAAAAAAGAAAAACATTTTTGGGAAATAAGCTGAAAACTTGTTATTAAGATAAACAAATGCATTTAGTTACAATCATTTGATTACAATTAAAATTTCAAAATGCATACTAAATTATAAATTTCACATGATTTTTTTTTAATTAAAATGCATGATATTTATAATCAAAATACCAGATTCCAGATTATGACTGACATAATTAATTAAGCAATAGGTATACCAGAAACGGTAATTTGTCTATATATTAGACACTTGAACTAATTCAGTAACAAAAAAACAAGGCCCGTGTTAACAAATGAAGATAACCTCAAGAACCCGTGGCATTTTCAGACCTTTTTCGGTTAATGAAGGGCATACTAGTTTATTATCTTTCAAGTTGAATAAAACAAAGTTACATAGGCAAATTTGTAAATAACCCTGTGGATTTGCATGATGAGTATAGTCTTCTTTTTCCTTTTTTGGGGGAGGGAGGGGGGTGCAATATATATTTATATAGCATAAGATTATAACTAGCCCAATAAAAAATAGTCAATGGTTGATAAAGATTGAATCAATTCTAGTTGAAAAGAATAATAATGATGATGATAATTCAGTTGCGGCCTCATTCGGTCCAAACCCTTAGCTGGTTTTTGTACAAAATTGAATGGACCACTATGAACAATACAATCCTACAAAGACGAATATGTAGCATTATCATCCACCACAAAAATTTTCAAAGTAACACGTTCTGACATATACCACTTTATAGCAAAACCACTCCCCATAATAGAAATCCTGTTACCATTAAAAGGCTTCTAATTCTCAAGTCACGGCTGAATTTGTAGGCTGAGGAATCCGAATTTGTAGAATTCATGGATGGAGCTGTGAAGTTACCTAATGTTCCATTTTTGCCAACACTACACATATTCACAAAGACATTAATTGTGAGCAATGGCAAGTTAACAACATAACAAACATAGGATAATAATGAAAATGAATCAAACAAGCAAATATCTTATCTTACCTTCCGGGAAATAAACAAGAACCATGACCTACAATCATTCAAAATAAATGTGTTGATTATCCAAAAGTGATTGTTGATAGAAATTGATAGGAATATAAAAAAGCTAAAGTTAGTCCAACATAGCATTGGGGAACAATAATTTACTTGGATCTGAGGTGGAGATTGTAGCCACTCCATTGAAGTCACATGCATCAGGAGTCTTTCCCATCTTATGATAATAAGTGTCAAATGCATAATTTGCATGCGCAATCACATTGTCTGGTTCATAGCATGGTTGACCCTGCAGCAATGGAGAGCATTCGACCTTGCCTGGTCCACATGCCCAATCTAGTGCAGCCTGCAGCATCTTCGGGTCAGCACCGTCCTTTGCAATGCAGAAAGTATTATTGCTGGTATCATTTGCTAAGACTGCCCCTGACTCTGTCAAGTGTAGAATGTAAATAGGTGTCCCATTTGCATCAAACAGTCCCCAGTTCTTCTCTGACAATGGCCCAGACTTCATATCCTCGTTGTAGAGCTCATAGATGTATGTACTAACAGCAATTCCTGGATGTTTGGGAGTTCCGGTTTTGTTAAACACATGCTTGATCAAATTGCTGTTGTAAGTATTGGCATTGTCGACCGTTGCATCAGGTTCGTTGGAGCCACCTTTTGAGGGCCACCCTGACTCGGTCACTACTACAGGAATATTGGTGTAATTTAGAAAGGCAATGGCGAAGTATGCGGCATCAACCATGGCATCAAAGACATTGGTGTAGTGGAGAAGGGTATTGGAATCGACAGCTTCTTTGTTAGGAGGGAGAGACTTGAAGAGTGCATAATCTAACGGAATCACTCCATTTGATTGCATGTAGTCATAGTAGGGGTATATGTTTAGCATTAGATAAGAGCCCGTGGATTGCAAGAAATCAAGTAGTGGGACTAAAACTGGATTGAGTGAGCGATTAAAGAAAGCCTGTGAAGGTGGAAATGAATCAAGGATGATGGAAGAGGAAAGGGGTGTTGAAACTTTAACTTGGCGATCAAGATTGGACGCCACAAGGGCCGAATGGATGTATTTAATCGCACTGACAAGTACTTTTGCCGCATTCGGGAGGGTAGTTAAAACCTCAGAACCAACACAAATGGCCGTGATATTGGTGGCTGGATAATGTGCTACCACATTGCGGGAAACCCAATTGGCAGCCGTGGAATTCGATTGACCAATTGCTAGGATCTCTTCATTTGGGACAGTCACAGCAACCTGAATGCCTGTCTTTGCAAGTGCAAGGAGCATAGCTTGGTCTGCATCATACAATCGAACATGCCGAATTTGTTGGGCTTTAAGTAGAGCTACTACTTGAGTAGGGTGTGGCATATCTGAGAGATCCGTTCCGATATTCACTCCTATAAATGGTTCTGCAAGGTACAAACATTAAGATCCATCAAAAATTAGATTTAAGTCCTCACTGAACTAACCAAGTCAAGTTGGAACTTGGAAGCATATGCAAGCAGACTCTAATTCACATTTTGTTTGTTCCAAACAAACCAAGTTTTGAGGAGAAGTATAATTTTTTGATTATGTGCTATCTTTGAAGATTACCAGCAAAACAATTTAACAATAGAATAGCTCCCCAAAAATAGAAGCTTTTCCAAAAATAACTTCCCCAACCTCTAATACAAAGTATTACACACATCCAAATGTTGGGGAAAATGACAATACATGGCTGAATAGAAGGACAAAAGAACTGTCCTATTCAATATAAAAAAATCTGAATCCTACAGGCTACAGCTGGACACTTCCAAGAAGATCAACAACCAACAAAACCCTGACTATTTTTAAAAAGCACATGTTATTAATTATTAGCCAGAAGTTCAATCCCAGACAGAATAAAAATGTGAAGAAAAACACACAAACTCTACTAGGAAACAGACTAACCAATCACTAATTATATCTCAGCCACTGCATGCCCCGAACCTTGGTTCTGAACATTTTAACACTAACTAAATCTCAAATAGCACTCTAAGTTTCTATTCCACAGCAAGAGTGTGCTACTGCTGGGAAAGGTGTGAAAATGGAAGTGTGTATTTGGGCCTTCATATGACAAAGCATAGTTAAGTTCTATTCCCACAAAGCAAACTTCAAAAAACCTCAAGAAAACAGCAAGGAATCATAGGAGAACTGAGAACTGAACAAGTAAAGGCTCAAGAAGAACCATGCAGGTTAAACAAAAGTGAGTTTTGCAGTAATTTGAAAACAATGCAAAACTAAGGAGAGAAAATAAACTAAAGGGCAATGAAAAATTCAGAATGCAAGCATAACTTCAGACAATGGAAAAACACAGGATCTCAAAACAGGAGAGTAAGCAAAGAAAACTAAGGGGGAGGGTCAAAAGTGTCCAGTCACTAACCTTCATCAGCTGCAACAACAGACACTGCAAAAAGCAGCAGGAGAAGAAAATGCAGAGCCATAGATTGAGAAATCTGGAGAGAAGTCTCAATAATGAAAGAGAGAGAAAGGAGGAGTGTGAGATGGGACTTGAAGAAAATGAAAATGAAAACCGGAAGGAGTAAATTGAAAAGCAGAGAAAGTGGGGTAAAGCTGTAGGAGAATATATGACTGTGTTATGTTAAGAGAGGGGGCTACAAGATCAAGACAGAAATCACACGTGGAAAGCTTGTCAGACAAATCAAACGGCTAAGGAATCAGTTACACTATATAAACATTAAACACATAGGCAAGTGGCCAAGCTTAAGACTTGAGATTAAGACCACCTTTTCTCCTTTCTTCAATTCTCTTCATTTTATAATGTGAAAATATAGTTGTAAAAATTACGTGAGGTACTTAAAATGAATTTCGGCTTCGTAAGACTCGAATATTTTTTTAAAGAATCGAGCTTGCTTTAACAGTTGGACCAAGCAATGCTAAATACTTGTATAGTTTATGAGTTCATAAGTAATACTAATATTTAGGGGTATTCACAAGTATGGATCATCTGTAAACTTAAATTAATCTAAAATATTCTGAATAATTTGGGTTGGATCATTTGTGTATTTGGATCAAAACTTAATTAAATTTATCAAAATCGTTTATGTACAGGTTGAGTTACGGGTTTAAATTTATAGATCTGATCAAAATCGAACTGAATCGATTAAAATTTTAGATTTGTTTAGTTTGACTTTAAATACTGTTAATATTGGAACTTCAAATATTTATAGTATTAATGGATCATATTTTGTTCATTTGTTTCAACAAATCTGGTCGCACCAAAACTTATTGCAAGAAATTAATTTGTAAGAAATAGTTATGATTCAGACTACTATAATAAATATCGTTGAAGAATATTTTGTTTTAAGTTATATTAGTCTATTTTAGAATATTATGTTGATGTTATTAAATGAATCAATTTTACTATTTTCAAACATTTGATAATATTGTATTAGGATAAATAGTCATTTTCATCCATGAATGTGTAGAGCACTCACAAATTCGTCTTAGAAGATGAAAATTTAAATTTTAGTCTCCGAAAGTGAAAAAAGTGTGAAAAATTCATTTATATGTTACCGTTAATGATTGGACCAAAATGTTAGTAAATTTCCATTGGACCAAAATATCATTAAGTTTTCATTGAACTGATTTGTCAGACCCCAAATTTCGTTTCATTTAAAGATAAAATAATTTAATCTTCATTTTTTTTTGTTCTAAACTGTAAAATATAATTTAATTATTTCATTAGACCAACACACTTGATTTTGTTCTAACCTATAATTAAGAAAATTTCTTTTAAAAAATGGTCTTACAAGCTCAAAGGACAACAATAACAACCAATTAAGCACATAGCTGACGTTGTTAAGTGTCAACTTCTCTTTCAAATAAGGTTGATTCTAACACATAAGGATTTTCAAAATCATTAAATAAAAAGGACACTAAAATTTGAATTTTCATTTTTTAGGGATGAATTTGTCATGTCTCTACACATTCAGGGACAAAAATGATTATTTACCCTATTGTGTTAATTGTATTGGATATTTTGATGAATCATGATATAAAATAGTAGTTCTAAAAAAAGATAAAATTAGAATGAGTAAACTGTTGGCCCGAACAGAATCAAATCGTTCATGAATGGATTGGGTTCCAAAAAAAATTCTGAAAATCGAATCGAATCGAACCTATTAAATTTGATTAGTTAGGTCCTAAATTTAGCTAAAACCAACCCGCAAACACCCCTACTAATATTTAATGAGGTTTAAATATAAAAAGTTTAAATGAAAGAGTTAATGTCACCCTGTTTAATGTGTTTAACTCAAACTAGGACATACAGAGAGAAAGGTACAACAAAATAATAAGGAAAAATGTACACTAAAAAAAGGGGAGAAAAAGAAAGTATATATTCTTAATTGTACTGTTGTTAAAAATGAAAATAGTTAATCATAATCATTCGATTAAAATTAAGATTTTAAATTACATATTTAATTATAAATGATTTATAGTTAAATAATTAATTTAAAATGTCAATTTTAATCTAATGATCTATATCAATAATAAATGTCTTTTTTTGTGTGTATATATTTTATTAAATAATTTTATCCTTTAATTTGTTTCTTTAAGAAATCACCTACCTCACTCTTTTTATCTTTTTCGTATTCGGTTTTAACAATAATAATTTAAAAATTAAATTAACACACTAAAACTAACATCCACATTGATATATAATAAATAAAAAAGTGATAAATATATCAAATTTAACATCTTATTAAAAATAAAATGTAAGCAGACATGCACGTTTGGGATGTCTTTTTACTAATCATAATCATAATTAAATATTCTCATCCTTGTTTTCTTAGTGTACTCTCATCTCAAGTTATAATAAAGAAAAATTCAATTATACATTCTCTCTCTATATACATGTGCTAAAAAAAGAGTTGGAATAGCAAATAAAGAATGAATTATGAGTGTAAGTTGGTATATAGTAAATATTATATATATTTTATAATGATGTTGTTATTATTTATGTTAATGTGTTTAGTGTGCATGTGGAGGAGGAAGACATGCACCTGTTCTCCTAGCCGTTAACGTACGGTGATTTCTTTTCTCATCAGTTGAGTGTTTTGTTGTGTTGTAGTAATAGCTGTCTGTGTCTGACGCTCTGTTTGTTTGCACTCCCTAAACCTGGAATCTGTATACATCTTTTGTGATTTTAAAAAGAAGGAAACAAACAAGGAATGGTTGCATTGCATGCATCTCTGATCTCTGATATCTGAAGACACCAAAAGGACCCTCTTTCTCTCTCTCTCGGCATTAGCATGTAACAGTAACAATAATAAGTAATAACAATGGAGCAAGAAATACAATAGCATCATCCATCAACGGTCCAATCCAACCCTTCTGATGGGGCCACCTTGTAAATGCTATTGTCCATGCTGTTATTATTAGATACGCCATAACACACCATTATTTATTGGATACGCTACAAGGTTTTAAATTTTGTGTAACTCTTTTTATCATGCCATTTTTATCTAAGGCATTTCTTAAATATTTTATTGTTCAAATGTTTTTTTTTTTTTGTTATTGATTCTATAAATATGAAAATAAAATATTTAATATTTTTTATTTTTATAAAATTAAAATATATTAATTTTTGGAATTTAAAAGAAATTGACGGCACATGTTGTGCTAGTTACACACGTCTTCCTCGTCTTGTTCACTCTGTACCACGCTCCCCCTGCGTGCTTTTTCTCTGGCAACAACACCATGGCGGCTACAAATTTCGTGAGCAAGACCTACGAGAGAAAAGAATCAATAGATATTTTGTTAAATCATACTAGCAACCAAAATAATATTTACACATTATCTAAGAAAAGGTTGTTTAAAGAAAAATTAATAGTTAAATAAGAGTACAAAGAACAAAAATGTTTCAAGCAATTGAAAAAATAAGACTATTTTTTTACAGCAAAAATAATAAAATACGACTATAAAATAAGAGAAGATTGATTATTAATTAAATAAAAAAGAAGAAGATGAAACCATAAACAATATGCAAGAGTGAAATATATCAAAGGATAATCATATGTTATACATGAATCATTTGTGTCGTGTTTTTTTTTAAATCTGAGAAAAATATTAAAGTTTTACCTTAGATCAAGAGGGGAAACAAAATAAATAGAAACTGAAAGTCTAAAATAAATAAAATGAATTTAAAAAGGATAAATTTGTAAATTGAGAAATAAAGTTGACAAATAATATTTCTACTGTGTGATTTTTTTTATAAAAAAAATTACATGTTTTCCCTAAAAAGATAATTATACTTGAGTTGAATAGAATTTTACTGATATCAAAGACCTCAAAATATATAATACAATTACATATTTAGAAGTCGAATTTAAGACTATTAATTATGTTTAAATAATCATATCATATGTTAGTTTATTCACACTGTTACTAGTAATCATTTTCTTATTTTGAAAGTTATGCATTACTATATTTCATCAATCATTCGAAGGAGGACTATTCAGCATATGAAATTTATTGTAAGATTATTTTAGCTTAGCAATTAGTATTGATTTCAAGTATTGATGCAACTTTATTAAATATTTTGAAGGAAAATTCTAGTGCTCGTAATAATCTTATTCAAGTCGAACAAGATTATTTATCGTGCTGATAATTGTGCTCTAAAACAAATCATTTGAAAGTCAAACCAAATATTGTTGTATATTGTCAATTAATGTTTTAAAGTGTTGATCAAGTGGAGTAAGTTATATGATCCCATATCTGCAACTTACATGTCCAAACAACACAGTCTTTGAAGTGAGATAAATGTGAGTATACTTATTAGTGTTTTTTTTAGTCCAAAGACTTCCCCTACCTTGAATTGGGCATCATACCTCCCTTAAATGTTTTCAAAGCAATAATATATATATATATATATATATATATATATATATATATAAATCCATTTTAACTACTATGATTTCTTTATTAATTATTATTTATTTATCAGACTGTTTAATGATTGATTTGTTTTAGATATAGATTTCTTTTTAATTTTCATGTAATGAAATGTTGATACCAATTTAGACCTGTGTTTGTGTGGATAATAACTTTAATACTTTTGTTTAGTAAAACATATTTATATCATTTCATTCATAATAACAAATTGTTCATTACAAGAAATTACATGATAGTAAGTATAGAACTATGTGGAGATGGTATCACCCTAACTAGTTCATGACAACGCCATTAACTCATTTCTTAACAAATCCAATACCTTATGAAGGATTACAAGCTAACAAACTCCTCCTATACTCGTAAATTAAGTGTCCTAGTTCGGATTTGTCCACAGTCAAGGCATTGATTTTGTCCACTACACCCTTTACAATCAACTTCGAATATAACATGGATGAGACCTAAGGAAATCATGAACTTGAATGTTTAGCTCAACTTATCTCATTAATATTTATCTTAACTCAAAAGTCAACTCAAGTACGACATGAACATTTTTTTCAACTTGAATTGAACTTGATTCAAGCTCGTGAACAATTCTATTTAACTTATTAGCTCAAATCACATGAATTAAGAGTTGATTTTTTAAAATCATATACATTTCAAATTTTCAATTTATTAGTAGATGTTATATAAAATGATTGTTTAATTTTTTTAAAATTAAAAGGATAAACTGAACTTATCATATTAGTTTTGTAGGTTTCCAAAGTACGACAAAAAAAAAATATAATTACAATCAAAGTCTATATAAATAAAAATTACCTAACCCTAAGTATATAAAACAATAGAAAACTTAATAAGTCATATATATCGAGTCAATTCATGAACCAAATAAGTTAAATTTTACATAACTCAAATTCAACTTATTTATTTAGCAAACTCAATTTTTAACTAAAATTTAACTCATTCAATTTATGAATTAAATAATTATCAAATTAAATTTTAAATTATTTTTGAATTGGTTTGTTTCATTATAACCCAAAGGTCATCCCTAATACACAATCCTATGTTAATAAGGTTCAATTTCTCTCGGAAGCCAGACTCTATTGCATTGCAAACGGTCTGGAGGAGGAGGAAGCCACCTTTCAACATTACTACTGTTGTTTTACAAGCTGTCTGCACCCAAGGTCATCATCATCTTTGCTTGATTCCAATCTTGAAAAAGTTCATCACCTCATGGACTACGTAGGTATCTGATATCTGTATATTGTTCCAAAGTTTATCAATTCGCCTTTGGCACAAACTCCAAAGCATCATCTCCACCCTTTGCCATTGTTGGATAATCAACCCTTGAAATGATTTGAATATGAGACTCTAGCATGAGTCTACTTGAAGTACAAGGTCATCAACAACATCTTAACACATTTATTCTCCCTCAAATACCTATACAATTATACCTGGTGCTATTACTATGATTGTAGTTCATTTAAGAGCGATTTTAGTTCATTTAAGAGCAAATTACATTTGCTTTCAAATTACAGATAACATAATTTTTTTCTATTCCTACACTAATTTCCTTTCTTTTATGTTTGAAAACATTACACAAATATTTTTTATATGTTTAAAAATACTACACTAACATTATCTCATATAGTGCACTAAAACACCTACAAGGAAAAAAATTCTAATAATTAAAAAATTAAAAATATATATAATTTCACGAAACTTCAAAAATGATTAGTGTATGTTACTCTTAATTTAAACATGGTCTTCTTTTTTTTATATTCTAATACTTGAATTTTA
>PYAF01006068.1:426642-461214 GCA_007407185.1 Glycine tomentella | reverse complement strand
ACTGTGAACTGTATTACGGACTGTTATATATGGACTCTGGATATGTAATGAATGGTCTGTGTGGTTTGTTTGAACGTCATAAATTATATGATTAAGAGAACGCGTAAAACTCGTTTGTAAATCAACGGAACTTTCATTTCTAAATTTATTTTAACATGAACAAAAAAAAAAAAATTTCTTTGGAACTTTGATTCTTTCGTTTTTCGAAAAAAAAAATTTAGCAAATAAAAATAAATGCATAATAAAAGCGAAGTAGAAACGGTCGTTACATCTTGTGGGGATGTTACTATAATGTGTAGGATGTTACTATACTGCTTTCTATTTTTTTTTAACAGCAATGAAGAAATGACTAAAGAAGAAGACCCTAAGATCCTTAAATCTAGGTTTTTTCACCTTATCCATCATATGCTTCCTGTCTCTTTTAAGACCGATTTCTAATTTAATTTTATTTCTTTTTTCTATGAACACAACATAGTTGTTGATTGGTAATTTCATGAGGAATTTATCTATTTTCTTTCTTTTTTTGTATGCTCTGTATTTTCTCATTGGCATCTACAGATTTGTATTCTCAAAGTGAACATTAACTTTGATGGTATAAGGAAAGTGAAGAAACTTTTTCAAAGAATTGAAGGTCCTCGCTTTTTTCTTCTCTCTTGCTTTCCATATCATGGCTTGTCCTTACGATTCACTTATTATGGATTATTTTGTCTACATTATCTCTAACTTGCCTTGTAAAATGTCTTTCTTCAGATTTTCTTGACTCTAAAATGTAAGTTTTTCTTAGATGGATAATTTGGTGTTAGTCGATACAGTTGTGAGCAATCTGAAACTGCTTTATATTTGATCTTAATTCTCATTTTTTGGTAGGCATAAAATTCAGTCAAATCAAATATTAAATGTGACTACTGGGCCATAGTATTGCTTGATCCTTCAACGAGCTCTACTCCATAGATAGTGCACCAGCCACATTTCAAATATTCACCTTAGAATCAACCTATGGATCAAAGAGTACCTCTCAATAGTTAATGTTGAATTAGAAGAAAGTTGAAAATTGAATGTATGAGTTTTATTAAAAATTGAATAAAAGTATTAAAAATTGAATGTTTGTTGATGTATGTGCGACTTTTATTAATAATTGAATAAAATTGTTCTATTATTGTATTAATTGTTTTTTAATATTTTAAATTAAAAGATTTCTAGTAGAGTCTATTATTTTCTCTTCCTTTTTTTTTGAAGTGGATACAAAAATAAATAAATTATTGATCTAAAAAGAACATTAACCTTGAATTTCAATAAAGTAGCATGCCAAAACATGAAAATGAGAATTGTCATCCCAGCTAGGTTGGCACCACAAAAGTCATTATTGTTTGTAGCATACCACAAATTTATTAACATATAACAGAAAAATAAAAACATATAAAGTTCATGGGGGGACATAAACCAAAACCCATGAAAAATTAAACGAAACTCGTCAAATCTTTAATTAGCTCAGAATCACTAATGAGAGAAAAGGTGCTAAAACCTTAGTAGCACAAATAACAAAAAATATGTAGACAAAAAAAATTCATTAGGGCTAGAAACTAATAAGGACAGTGAGTGGTATATAACAACAGTATGACAAGTTGCTTTAAGGATTGCATTGTTGATCTTGGCTATGGAAATCGATGACATCATTTGTTCCATGTAGTAGTTGATAATTGTTCCTGGAGAAAAAAATATCATGTTAATATTTTAACTTTTAGACTAAGAAGATAAAAGGAAATGCTAAATTCACTTATAATCTGCAACAATTCCATTATGAGTTGTGACTTGTGTCTTTAGGGATATTGCTTGAAACATCCATGGATACCTAATTAACATGAATTTGGTCAAAATGAAAATTTTGTACATAAATTAAATAACTTGATTAAAAATTAACACATAAAATAATTACATCAGATAAATGATAAAAGTAAAAACCTGACTAGAATGAAATGAAGGGAATCCATAATTGAAGTTTTGCAAAGAGGGTTCATCTTCTTGTGTAGCTTTTTGTTTTTTTCCTTCTCTTCTCAATGCCACTTTTTTGCTTAGCAGACGATCCTCAGACCCTTAATTTCTTTAGTCTGTATTCCCTTCACATTAGTATTATCCACACTACAAAAATCCTTGTGAGTATTAATATGTGAAGCATTATGAGTACTAACCACTGAGCCTTTACCTTCAAGACATGCATCCATATCACCATGGCTTTAATCATAACACTAACAACTATATTATATGTATCTTCAGTTAGTGCACCTTTTGCTGCCAGCCGAGCTTGCATCCTACAAATGCCTATGTAGCATTGTCCCATTCTTAGCTTAGGATCCTCATTCATTGTGGAATAGGCAGTTGCAATGTCACTTCCAATTTTTGCTTTCTTTGTCCATCTCTTCAATATATAAATTGTAGGAATTTTCACAATATTTCTTGATGAGAGAACTTTGAGAGCATGTGAACATAAAATTCCTGTGAACTCGAATTTCTTACAACTACACTTCAGTGCATCAATAAATAAGTCATAACAAACAGTACTTGAAACTTGTTTCTTGTAAGGGGTAACTTTATATTCGATAACATCCTCATCTTGAGAAAAAAGTTGTATGCTACTATCATAACAAATTGATACCTCATTTTGAATCATCTTATATATTGTAGGAGTGAAAATTATTGTTGCATGCCTTAGAATTCCCACATCAAATGATAAAGTCAAACTTCTTTGAGTTGCTTTAAAGTCATATTTGGATTTCTCATAGCAATGCTCATCAATCAACCTCTGAAAATGATTAAAAAATCTAGGTAAGTCATGCTTGTAACTCATTTTTTTATCACATTGTTCATGCTCTCACTACGTTGTGTTGTTGTCATATTCACACAAAAATTCTCTAAACCATAAACTAATGCCCATTTTTCCTTTAAAGAAAATGTTTGCTTCAACCAACTATTGTCTTGAAGATCACACTTCTCAAGCATCTTATTCCAAGCTACAAGAAATTTTTCTTCTTCATCATTTTCATAGATGCAATTGCTAAAATCTTTACTAAAATCATGAAACTTCTCAAATACAACATAAGTTTTTTCAAGACATTCTGATGCAAGTGTCAAATACAAAGACGGTGACACGTTTCTGGCCACACCAATGCTAATGCTTTTGCCATTGTTGCATCTTGGTCAGTGAAAATAGTTAAAGGTTTCTTTAATGACAGCTTTAACAAAAGTATTAAACAACCAAATAAAATTTTCAACAGTATCATCATATAACAATGCAACACTAAAAATAATACTTTGTTTGTGATGATTCACTCCAACAAACATGCAAATGGACGACCCTCTTTATTTTTTCTATAAGTAGTATCAAAACTAACTACGTCGTCAAAATACAAATCATCAATCTTCATTTTTGCATCTATCCAAAATATGTTAGTTATCAAGTCATCCTCAACCACTTGTATTGCATAGAAAAAATCAGGATCTTCTAATTGCATTTTTTTGCAAATATTCTAGCACATCACTTGTATCTCCAAATTGCATTTGTGTCGTTCTCTTGGAACGTAAATAATTTTTGCAGTCTTCTTGGATGAATCCAAGATTCTCACGATCGCCAACCCGCCTAGCCATTAATTCACAACTTGCTTTTGGAGTGATTCCAGAACTATCAATTAACTCAACTTCAACTGCTTGAGAAAGAGTTGTTTTTATTTGGGATCTAAGCAAACGACTCTTACTAGGAGTTGTAGTCTCATGTGAATGATCAACAATAAATTCAGTAATAACAAATTTCACATTGAAATGACTATTAGCCTTTGTTTTTGCCAAACAATCAAACCTAGTTTGTGGACGGGGATTCTTACACTTAACCTCTCGTTTGTCTTTTCCATGATAACCCTCACCTGAACAACAATATACTTTATCAACTATCTTACCATCTATACTATGTCCTTTATTAGGGGTGTTTGCGGTCTGGATTAGATCGATTTTGAAGCAAAAAATCATCCGATCCAATTCCTTCAGTTTGGTCATTTGATCATCCATTCGGTTTGAAATTTTTTTCAAATTCGATCCAATCCAATCCAATTTTTTTGGGTTTGGATTGGATCAGTTTTCGATTTTTTTAAAAGTCTAAAAATAAAACTTATGAGATTTATTTTTATCAAAATAAGGAGTATCTAACACAAATAAATACATTCATTGGACAAAAACAAACATTATTTTCTAATTTTCATTAGACAAACACGTTCATTGGACAAAATAAGGAGCAATGTATTGGATTTTTGGTTTTTGGACTATGATAGAGAATAGGCCCAAGTAGATAAAGGATAAGGTATGGTTTACAATTGGATCGGTTTTCACCGGCCAATCCGAAAACCGATCCAATCCTGTGAAAATTTTCAACTTTTTTTTCGGTTTTCAATTTTTCGATTTTCGGTTTTTCGATTCGGTCATCACGATTTGCATCGGTTTAGATCGGTTGATGAACACCCCTATCCTTTATATGCTAAAACTCACTCTATAAGCATAAGAATTATAAAACGCATAAGCTTCATCCTCTGTGTCAAATTTCATCCCAACTTTAGGTATTAGTTCACTCAAAATCTTATCATGTATATCATCAATTTTCTTTTTTTGCAAGATCATCATCTTTATCAATGTCATGCTCTCCTTCTGTCATTGTTGTTTTGTTGGTCATCACCTTTAATTCAATTAAATAAATTTAATCAAACTCAATACACCTCAACAAAATTTAGAACAATATATAATAAAGGAAAAGTCATATAACATAACATAAATGCTTACGATTTCAAACTAATCACTGAAAGCAGTATAAATGTCGAAGCTTGAATTTGAGCTCAAGTAAAATGCAATAAGATTAAACTGGTAAAAGAGAACGTACCTGTAAACAAACACAGGTAAATATGAAATTAAGAAAATAATGTAATTTTTACATTACCCATCTCAAAGAAAAATTTCTTGTGCACCTCAATTAAAGAAAATAAGAAAATTTTTATGTGTGAGGAAAAAAATATTGTTTTTTACATAGAAAGATAAAAAATCAATGAAATTGAAAATTTAAAAAATAACCTTTGATAATGAAATTGATCACAAAATAAAATCAAGTTCATCACGTAAAAAAGATTGGATAATGGAAATATTTAAGAATTGAAGCCAAATTTCTGCTATGAATTAATTACCACCAATGTGAATGGATGGTAAGCTATAACTAATCATGAATCAGATTGATTGTTTTTAACGTAGTATAATGCAATGCCAATATAAGAAGAACAGAGGAGTGTTGTGCCGCTGTGGGGTTGTAGGCGGAGAATGAAGCAGGGGAAGGTTGGAGTTCTTTTCGGAGAAAGAAAATCAAGAAACACAACAACTACTCGCCGGAGAAGGGGATACTCCATAGAAGAACCCTCAATATAAGTAGGCTGTATTTTTTTCTATGCAACATTGATAAGCTTAATTACAATAATCAAAATACACACAATTTTTTTTAAGACCAATTGATAGGACTTAAACATAAGAAAGGAGAGTTCAATCCAAAAAACTAATGAAATTCATTAGGTGGAAGAACATCAAGTGATTTATTTTACTAAAGGTAAGACTTCTAACATTCTCACCTTTTTAAGGATAGACATTCATGATGACCTTTATTCTATCGACATTGATTTAGGATAGTCTTTTTTCCTTAAACTATTTCACTCAACTATCAGTATTGCACCTTAATCTAATTTATAAGGAACCTGTTCGTGATTCGATTTTCAATAAAAGTATTAATTATTAGAATATTCTTATAGTCAAAAGTCACAAGATCAATCCTAAAAGCATAGAGATTAACAAAGTATGTTTTGATCTCTCCTAATAATTTTTTTTCTCTATATATAGATTAGAATATCAAACCCTATCAACATACTTAACCCTATGTTTGGTTGCGAAAGAAAAAAAAGGAAGAAAAGAAAATGGAAAGAAAATTTCAAAATTTGAATTGGAAAAAAAATGAAAAGAATGAAAAATTTAAATTTTTTAATCTAAAAAATAATTTTTCTTTCTATTTTCTCTCTAAACAAATAAAAAAAATATTTCGTTAATCATATTTTTTTTTTATTTCTTTTATTTTATTTTCTCTCTGATCAAAGGGACCCTAAAAGTCCAATTATTTATCAACTTTGGAGGACCTTGTTAGGTAGGTAATATTCTCTTTAGTCTTTGTAATTGAATAAATTATAATTAATTTATTTAAATAGGAGCATACCATGGAAATCAGGAGATGAGATGAGAATCACATGAGATCCACTGACCCATGATCATACCCATACCCATCGCTATCCGGGTGTACCTATATATAAATTCTTCTATCCATTTTTCTGATTTCACCACTGCAACTAAAACTTCAAACACAACAAAAACCCAACTCTGAAACCCTCCCTCCAATTCCTCATGCGAATTTGAAATTGAACGTTAACGACATGACTTGTTCTTGCGTTTCGAATTCAGAATCGATAGATTCCTCTCACCACTCCGTCGACCACGTTCCCTTGTCACAACGCCGAAAATTGCTTCATCCCCCAATTCTCCAAAACGACACTCGCACCCCGCTCACTCTCCAATTCGCTGTTGTGAAAAAGGAAGACGAGGGTTGCGATTCTCAGGTTAATTATCGTTGTTATATGTTCCTTTTGCTCTTAGTATAATTTCACTTATGTGAACATGAACAATTAATCATCTAAGATCTCTATGAAAGACCTACTTTGGTCTATACATTAGATATGTGGTGGTGTTAGGTTTGCCGACCATGTTTTGAGTTGTTTTTGTTATTCCATTGCAGAGATTTTGCATTGGCAAGAGTGAAAAGCCTTTCTTTGTTTTCTATATTTTTTTCACCCGCAATATGCATGTGTAGTAGAATGATTCAGTGTGTTGGGTTCATTATGATTTGGAGCGATTTCTGCTGATCGTTTTTGAGTCATGGAAACAAACAAGCGAAGATGCTCAAATTTTGTGAAAATGCCCTCTTGATACACTTAAATGGTGTCTTAGTTGAAAAAACCTGTGTTTTAGAACCACTAGGGTCGGATTAATGGTTGGGGATTTGTGTTAGAGAGCTAATAGCTATTTACTAACAAGTAAACTTTGCTACCGTTAGAGAGCTAAGAAGAAGAATAAAATAAAATAAAATCATATTTTTCATTGATGAAGATAGCCTATGAGGAGTGTGATTTTATAACCTAATTGTTGCTAATGATGACCCTGCAAGTGTTGTCATCCTAGCTTATGGAAATTAAAATAAAATAATATTAATAGATGGGTTTGATGGTATTTTTAGGCCTCCCTAGGCCCATCCTAACATTGCCGCCAAGTTCACATAGAACCTTATCCTCAAGGTTTTGAGGCAAAACCGAACAGTGGAAGAAGATGTATATGTGAGCATATGATTGATAATAATTTGATATTTGTTGGGGCTTCAGAAAAAGTGAGAGGGTGACAGCTAGGAATTGAGGCCCGGCCCTGCATCAGGTTCATCCAAGTAGTGGGAGGTAATAAAGCTTGATTTGGTGACATGAGACAAATCATCCAAGGGTTGAAGCTGCAGGGGCACGTGGTAATTTGTGAGGTTAGCTGAAATGGGAGCAGAATTTATCACAAGTAAAAAAAGAGAAGGCACATGGATTGTTGTTGCCTTTGAGCGGTGGGGATTGGAGTGTGTGGTTTTTGGGTAGGATCTGACGGTTGCGGGCCTTGGTGGAAAGGTGGACCCTTGGGAAGAGAAACAGCGCCAGCTGCAGGCAGGCAGGCAGGCAGGCATTGAGACACATGAGTGGTTGGATTAGTAGCAAGAGGGAGCTGAGTGATGACAGCTGTGCGGTTGTCAATTTATCCAACGGTGGAGAAGGAGGTTTGAAATATTGTTGCAGGGGTGTGTTACATGTTCCTTGGAAGGGATAAGTAGAAAGGAAATAATATTGTTTGAGGGGGTTTGGGATGTATATAGAGAACGGAAAGGTGGGTAAGGAAAATGAAAAGCCGCAAGTCATTTTGAGAGTCCAGCCATGGCAGAAACAAGAGTGTAAATGGGAGTCGATGGACTTGAGGAGGCTGAGATGGTGGTAATTTACAAGGTGCTGCTGGTGGTCAAACTGTGGTTGGAGGGTTGTCAGCTTTTCAGTGACGGTATAGAGGCGGTCTTCCATGGGAGGTGGACTGAGCGGAATGAAAACACCAATTGTTAGAGAGTTAATTGCTATTTACTGTAAATAACCTGTACTACCATTAGAGTGTTAAGTAGAAGAATAAGATAAACATTCATATTTTTCATTGGCGAAGATAACCTATGAGGAGTACAATTTTATAACCTAATCGCTGCTATCAATGACCCTACAAGTGTCATCATCCTAGCTTACCGAAATTAAAATAAAATAACATTAAAAGATAAACAAAATAGTACCTTGATATTCTAAGCTGATCCAATATAATCTTTTAGCCATTTATTTAGATTTCAGGGATTTTTTGGGCCTCTCTGGGCCCTTGTTAACAGTTTGGGGAGTTTTTGCTGTGTTTCGGAATTTTGGTTTTTGTCTTTGTACTTGTTTGAGGATAGATGTAAAGTTTCTTGTTTCTTGTACATACGTGTATGTGTGGCTCATAGTTTTTTCCAGCTGCCATTGTCAGGCATCCTGAGAGATTAGCCTTATTACATTGATGTACTTTTGTTGTTTCTCATGCGTGTCTCACTAGCCTGTTACGAAAAACATATGGAGGATGATTTTTCTTTCTCTATCTTTCTAACAATTTTATCCTTTTATCCAACAAAAGGGTATCCTGGTGGGTTCTTTTTTGTGTGCTTAGTTAATGTTTTATAACAGGGTTCTTCTTGATAATTGTTCTGAATTATTTTGAATAATTTTATAAATGAATTTCCTTTATGCATTTTCTGGATACTTAATAGCAAATATAAGAGGGCACTGTCTTGTTATACCATCACTGGTGTCATGCCACATGGATTGTTATATTAATTCATCATTTTGAAGTCAAATAAAAAGTTCCCTAAAAGTATAGTATAATTTAGTTTTCTAACAAAACTAAGAGACAAATCACTTGAACATGTACTTATTATTGTTTAATTTTTCTAAATTTGACTTGAAATGTCTACATAATAATCATTGTAATTAATGGTTAATGATGGGTTCAATCAAAATAATTTTCTATTAAAGTTATGGAGTGGTGACCACTGTTTAGAAATGGCAGTTTTGTGTCATTTGCATTGGTTGCAACTGGTAGGAAACTCAAGTGTGATTATGACCTGATTTGCAACAGTTAGCGTGTCCCACATTTGAAACTGATGCTTGCGGAGTAGAGAAAACCAGTGCTAATGTTAGCATTTTAGCTCGATGTCCGACACTTTCTGCTTTTGATGGTTGTGCCACTATAAAGGTCGAAGATTATGAGATTCCTTCGAGTTCTGTTGACAAGGGTAGAGAAGCATCTATTCAATTAGATTTTCCTACCCCAAAGGTGAAAAAGGAGATTCCTGAAGGCATTGTTGATGATCTAGATCATATTGTATTGAAAGAACGACTAAGGATGCTGCTAGATAGGTACTTTATGTTAATTGTTAATGTTTTCTCTTTGGTTGGGCTTATAAATATACTTTTTGTCTTTTTATCCTCTTTAACTTTGTTTTTCAAGTTGCTAAAATAGCATATGAAGAACCAAACATATTATATAAATATTGAAAATAACACAGCAAATTGACCTTTCGATATCTGTTGGAATTTACATAGTATTATTAATCAGTAAACTAGTATGAAGGAGTATTGGGGTCTTACTATTCTGGGGAATCCTTTCTTCTATTTATTTATTCATTCTTGCAAATAACACATTGTAATTAACTATTTGATGTATATAATCCTAACTATGCCAGTGTAGCTCACTCGAGCAATTTTTTATGAAATCTAAGTTCATCAATGTCTTCAAGTTATCAGAGTGATTTTGCTTTTTCTGAGTCTCTAGGTTCAGCTCTTTAATCCTACAAAATCATGGAAATCCTTTGTCAATAAGAATAATGTTACTAGTTGTATCAACAAATGGTCTCACCAAACAACTCTATTGTGGAAGTACTACTTGTAATTCCATAGCTTGTCTCTCTCATTCCATGTTGATTGGATCTTGGATTTTGGATTCTGGTGCTTTCAATCACGTCAATTTACTTGTACTCTTTACCTGTTCCATTACCTTTTGAGTTTCTTCATATACAGGGCCAGAGTATGGGACAAACAATTGGCATATTCTTTGAATGTCATGGACTCTAATATCTTCAATCTCCATAACATCCCATATTTGCTATTTTTGAGTTCCCTGATCATTTCTATCGTTGTTTGTTTAGGTCATTCAAGTGTAAATAAATTTAAAAAGTGGTCCCCATTTCTACCATATACAATCTTTTGAATGTCAGTTTTGTCATCTCAGTCTACTTTCCAAAGAAAGGACAATAGTTATTCATTTAGATGTTCTAGTTGTGTTAGTCTGTTCAAGGTGACAAGTATTTTGTTACTTTCATTGATGATTTATGAAGATGCGGTTGGATATTTACACGGAAGATCTTTATTTACTGTTTGATATTTTACAGAATTTTTGTTTTGAAATTCATACTCAATTTGGGTGCATTATTTGTATTTTTTTTCATGCACCAAGGGTATTTCTCGACTAATAATTGGTCATTGGTGACAGATTCTTTTTGAGGTGTAAAGATTGTTGAAGTGGGCTTTGCCTGCCTATTCCATACATGGCTAGGACTTGAACTCTGGTTAGCATGCTTAAGGGACCTAATAAGTTATCAAATGTACTAGACTTTTTTGGTACATTTGTATTTTGCGCAGTAACAATGCAAAATAGTATTTTTCTAACCCGTTCACTTCTTTCATCACATCGTATGATTCATCAATCTAATTGTCCTCGTTCCCCATAACAAGGTATTGTAGAAGGAAAACATTGTGGCCTGCTTCATAGAATTTGATTCAAATAGATTCATAGTCCTAGTGGAGAACATGAGGATATAAACCATAAAAACTATCAAGCTTTTGCTACATCTTTTCATGATCATCATTGATCAACGTAAGCTTGAGCTCATCAATCATAGATTGTACGTTGTATAGAAAGTTAGACATATCAGCATCAACATTAACAACACCTTTAATCCAAGTTAATTGGGGTCGATGGTAGATGAACCCAATGATAGATACGAGGAGGCTGTAAAAAAAGTGTAAGGGGAAGAGAAAATAAGATAAAAGAAAAGAAAATACGGGGGGAAGAAGGAGTGGGGAGATGAAGAGGAAAATGACTAAAAATGGACCATTTGGAACATAGAGATAACAACAAGTCTAATCCTCCACGCTTACAACTTTTCTCCATTTCGTCCTAAGACACACCGTATGCCAATTTATATCCCACTTCATTAAGTCTTGTTTAACTAACTTTCTCCAGGTAAGTTTCAGTCTACCTCTACCTTTCTTTGTGTCAAACTCTTAGTAACGAATTTTTGTTCTTACGGGAGCATCCAAGGGTCGTCTCATTACATGCGCAAATCACTTCAATTTATGTTCCCTCATCTTTTCACTCAACGATACTACTGTTACCTTTCGTCGAATATCTTCATTTGTTATCTTATCCATCTTCGTATAATCACACATCCACTTTAACATCCTCATTTCTGTTACCCCTATTTTATGCTCATGTTGCCTATGTGATGATCAACATTCAGCTCCATATAACATTGCAGGTCTCACAGTTGTTTTATAGAATTTTTCTTTTAGCTTAAGGGGAATTTTGCGGCCACACAAAAATCCAGATGCACTTTGCCATTTTATCCACCATGCTCTGATTCTATGATTTACATCCTCATCAATCTGTCCACCTTTTTGCAAAATTGATCACAGGTATCTAAAAACATCTTTCTTGGGTACCTCTTGACCAAGTAGATGCACGTGGTCTTGATCACCATCTCTTACCATCGAAAACTTACACTTCATATACTCAGTCTTGCTCTGACTTAACGTGAATTCTTTAGACTCCAAAGTGTTTCTCCACAATTCAAGTTTCCTATTAACATTGTCTTTGGTCTCATCAGTAAACATGATATCATCTGCAAAAAAAACATACACCATGGTACTTCCTCTTGAATATCTTTTGTTAGTTCATTCATCACTAAGGCAAAGAGATAAAAACTAAGAGCCGAACCTTGGTGTACGCCTATCTACTACGTTACCCAATTGCTCGGAGACTCCACGCTAAGCGCAAGTAAGGGGGAGGGATATTATACGCATCTTTACCTTTGCATATGCAAAGGGATATTGTACACCTATCATGATAGAAAAATAACTTGATGTTCCATTACAAGCTTTCACACATGTGGTAGTCCCATCATACATACCCTTGATTGCATATCATGATCTATTATTTGGAGCATAGCCATTCTTTGAATAGATTCATGTAGCTGTTGTATATCATTGGCAATTTGGCATAGATATTCCAAACTTTCTTCTAAACGTCACAAGTCTTATATGGATGGGGAGTTATAAGGTTGACTTGATGGTTGAAGGGAGAAGGGAGAGGTCATGGGTTCGAATCCCTCCTACTAACAAAATCTAACAAGTTAACAACTAACATTTGCCGATAAAAAAAAAAAAAAGGTGTTAATGGATTGGCATAATAAGGAAAATAGTTAATTTGCCCGTTTCCATTCTTCCCTCTTAGTGGTGGCAATATTCTTTACATTTTTACTGAGATGCTTAGAGAGGTCTTGATTGAGAAACTGTCTCTCAATAGTGGTGTACTAGCCAAATAATTTTTGTCATTCCATTTTATAGCGGTGGTGGCAGCGATCTGGTGGGTCCTGGGTGACCCTGAAAAGGTGTAGGAGAAGGAAATAATTTCCTTTTAACTTTTGGAGTCAGCCTTAAAATCCGAACAGAAAGCACACAGATCTGAGAATCACACAACAACAGTAGGCCAGAAAAACAGAGCCAAACAGTAGCATCAGCTTAAAAGTGAGCAAAACTGATCATACAGGGGAAGAAGAGGTTGAGGAGACTTGATAGACCATGATAGTACCACTACCAGTGGCAAAGAGTGAGTTAACCCTGAAGGTGGCATGTGAATTAATGTGCCTGATAACAAGAGAAGAAGATGCAACATGTGACAGCAGCCTTCTGATCGGACCCAACAACCAAACTCGCAGTCAAGGACTGTGCACAAGACAGATCAGCCTTAACAGTGGCTAAGCCAAATCTGAAAGGATATCAAACTTGTGCTCGACTGGATTAGAGCATCAGAGCTCTGATGCCAACTTGAGATTGAAATTGATGAATACTAAATATTTTTTTACTGACATGAGCATTGCACTGTGATGCAAAATTATATAGATAATTGTTACAATGAAAATGGGAAAGAAATCACCTAAAATCTTGGAGATATGATACAGAGGGAGAAGAAGACTGCTGCGAAACTTGTATTTTATTCATAGGTGTATCTATAAAAATAGAAACACTAATCTACAATAACTACTAATCTTTCATTCTATAAAAAGTCTCAACTGAGTGCTTTTGCAATATTTTGTTTGTAGTGGGTGACAAACCCAAAAAATTATCATGCACGACAAGTGGAAGGGACTCATAATCTAATAAGCTTTCTAGAGAGTTCAATAAGTGGAAGGGGCTTGAATGCTTGTAACCACATGGCACTTGACATCTTTTCAGAAAAAAATGAATTTTTTAAATCAATTTATGCAAATTAGCTTTGCTGTTTTTACATAGATAGAATTTATTTTTGTTTTAAATCTGCAGATGCAATAATTTTGAATAGCAGTTTATGTTTGAAAAGTTTAATAGCCCAACCCCTCTATCTCCTTTCAGTTTTTTTGCATTTTCATTTCAGTTCCTTTTAACAAATAAAATTTCCTGTTTGGTTCAAACATTTTATAACTAAACAACCAAGTTTATTAATGGAAATTTGGAATATAATATTTTTGCCATTGTGAAGAACCATATTGAAAACATTTTGTTTAAGGAAGCTGGATAGAACTTCTTTAACATGGTTAAAGTCATCTATTTGTTATTGCAGGAAGCTTCCAGGATTGTCAAATGCAGCTTTAGAGGTAATTTAATATTATTTTTTCTCTTAGTTGAATAATGTATGTATATTAACGGTTGAAAGAGTTAGTCATGACTCTTGGTTTTTTGTTAGCCTTTGTTTTCTATTAGTAGAATAATATATTTATTGAAAAAGAGTTAGCTTATCACTCATTTCTGGTGAGCATTAATTCTTGATAATTATAAACATTTTAGTGTATACGTCAACTGCTAAGATGCTGATAAGGATTGCAATGCCTCTTGAGTTCGTGAAATGAAACTTTTCGATATTTCCTTTCCATCCTTGATTTTTCATAATGCATATCTTTTCTCTCTTCTCTTTGGCTGCAAAACATGAATTCTTGGTATAAAAATTGATATTTTTCATTTAGGAAAAACTATCCACATTTAAAATACTTGAGGAATTGTTTCTGTGAGTAGTCACTTTTTGCACAATTTATTACTCACAACCAGCACCTCATTTCTTGTAATTTTCGCTTTAATTTTTTATGGGTCTATGATAGAGACAGAAGATGGGGACAAATGTACTCTAGGAGGGTCCCTTGGAGGAAAACTGTCAGTTAGTTAAACTGTCAATTAGTTGAGAACAGTTAGGATAACAAATTGTTAGTTAGTTATAACTAACTGTTTGCTAGTAGTTGTTAAGGGGAAATTATAAATAGGTTGTTAGGGAGCGTGGAAAGGGATTCAGAAAGTAATAGGAGGTGGATGATCCTCGAAATCACTTGAAATAGCTTTGGGAGTTGGGAGCTCCAGTTCTCAATACAATCTCTATTCTCTCTTCATCTCTGTCCAGTCTTATCAGTCTGGCTCGATTCAATTGATACTGTAGGAAAGATGAACCACTGCTCTACAGATGATTAGGGTAGCTGTTAAAGGAATTCCACATTTTTATTTTTGTTGAAATTAGAGTTGGTTTGGGGAGTACCAGGAATAATCTGAGATCAAATGATTCAAATCACAGAATTTTTGGGGGCTATTAGTAGTAATGATGACTTTTTCCTTATGTTTGTATTAGTTTCAAAGTAGTCTGTGATTTAGAAAAAACTAGAGATGTTAAATAATATATTATGTCTTGTGTTCATAATCATATACTCATTTTCTTTTCTAATTTAAATTGACATGCCTGCACTTTTCTTTCCATGTTACCCCCAGTAAGATGTTATTTAAATATTTTGTTCAAAGAATAGTCTCTCTTTGATTTCTCAGAAGTGAAGTCAATCTATTTTATCATGCTTGGACCTTTTTATTAAAATTGAAAATTATTTATGTTACAGGGTGGTAATGCAGGCTTGTTGGAAACCATCACGGAGCAAACTGTTAAAAAAGTAAATGAAGAGATTAATTTTGCTGATGGGAAAGCAGCAGAGGCTAGAGAACAGTATTATGACAGCCCAGAAGGAAGTAATGTTTCACTACTGCTCGGGGCTACATGTGGATCATCTTTATTAACCGATTATGCCGCATCTAAATCAACAGGATCAGTAATTTCACCTGGCCTACTTGAAGACGAGCATTTATTAAAATCCAGAGGAATAGTCGAGCAATTTGATTCACATGTGGAACATAATGTTATAAATAATGATGGCCCAATTAGTTCAACTTCTCCAACCTTTATCAAAGTCAAGGATGAACCTTGGGATATTGGTGAAAACTACAATGTTACCAAGGATGCTATGGGTAGCATTTCTTTCAAACTCTCAAATGTAAAAAGTGAAAGGGAAGTCCATAATGAATATCATGATGACCAAGCAGAACATATGAACTTAATTGATAGACTAAATTTTCTCATGGCTGGAGCGGATTCTAGTTTAAATATTTCTACGAGCTACTCTTTGAAGAAGACTCAGCCTTCTTCCTCTATGTCGAGCCCTACTTTTTCAAAATCTGCTGAACCTTCAAGCATTAAATCTAGGCGCAAAAGAAAAAAAACAGCCACGTACTATCTAATTCTGTTGTGTTAAGTTATCCTTTATAATAATTATGCCAACTTTATTTCGATAAATCCCATTATAAATTATAACAATGATCCCAAATGTTAAATTATTTTGTAGTGATTCAGTTCAAGAAGCACTTGAGGAGGATGCTCCTGGTCTCCTGCAGGTACTGTATTTTAATTTGTGTACAGTCACTGTGAAATTGGAATTTATATCAAGCTTCTTGGAAATGCCATTTGGCAGGTATTGCTTGACAAAGGTGTATTAGTTGATGAAATTAAACTTTATGGAGAAAAAGAAGATGATGAAGCTCTGGATGAATCATTTTGTGAAGATAGCTTTTCAGACCTTGAGGCTGTGATAACCAAGGTGAAGAACATGCTATAATTATGTTATCTTCCTTTAATGGTTTGCCCTTTCATTTTATTTCAGGACCAAACTAACTCACAATATTAGTTAGTTATAATGTCTAAATTGAATGATATGACTATTAACAACACCTATAACCCAAGTTAATTGGGGTCGGTGGTAGATGAACCCAACGATGGATGACATGACTATAATACAACTTATTAAATTAGTATAAAACTAATTGTTACATTACGTGTATCTTGCATTTATATTATTAGATAGAAACTTATGATTCTAATTTCCTAATAATTAGTAATTGATTGATATGTAATCCATACAGATTCTGATTTCTTTATTATAAATAAGAAGTGGTCTACTTAGACACAACATCAACATCAATAGCACCTTTAACCCAAGTTAATTGGGGTCAGTGGTAGATGAATCCAATGATAGATACAAGGAAGTTGGAAAAAAAAAAAAAAAGAGAGAAAGGGGGAGGGGAAGAAAAAGGGGAAACAAGACAAAAGAAAATAAAAGAAAAGAAGGGTGAAAGAAGGAGGGGGAAAATGAAGAAGGTAAGAACTAAAAAGGGACCGTCTAGAACATAGAGATGATAACGGGTTTAACCCTCCATCAAGCTTATAGCTTTTCTCCACACTGTCCTAAGACACATCGTTCACTAATCTATATTTCACTCTATTAAGTCTTGTTTAATTACCTTTCCGAAGGTAAGTTTCGGTTTACCTCTACCTCTCTTTGTGTCAAACTCTTGGTAACAAACTCTTTTTCTTACGAGATCATCCAGGGGCCGTATCATTACGTGTCCAAACCACCTCAATCGATGCTCCTTCATCTTTTCACTCACCGGTACTACTGTTATCTTTCGCTGAATATCTTTATTTCGTATCTTATCCATCTTCGTATAACCACACATCCACCTTAATATCCTCATTTCCGCTACCCCTATTTTATGCTCATATTTATGTGTTGGGCAACATTCAAATCTTAAATAACTTATATACTAATGAAAGACACAAATCTTAAATCTAAAGAGAGAATCAATGTTTTAAAAACGAGCTAGAGTTATTTTAATTTATACCTATAATAAAATGTTAAAATTTATCTAATTGTTGTGATATTCCCTTCTGTAATGGTATAAAGGTTGAAGAAATAGATGAAAAATTGTAAAATGCTGTTAGGAGTATTTGAAAGTGTTCTGTATGGATACATGCCATACATGGCTATTATTTTGAACTCTATGTTGTTCCTTGGTTTTGTCAGCGCAAAGTATGATTAAGATGTCATAAGTAGACAATAATTGACAATTATGCTCTTTTAAAAAAACTGACATGATTGTGGAAGATATTTTCAGTCAAATCATTCTCTAGTAATGGAACATTTTTATATTATTTTTTTCGGTGTATTAAATGTATTTCCTTTTCAAGAAAAGGGAGTCATTGTCCTTCTCATGAATTTTTTCCCCACACTAATTTCTGTATCAAACAACAGATAATACAAAAATCATGATGGAATCTTTTCAAGGGTTAAATCTAGTGAGAAATTTAATTTTACAAGAGAAATGTAATCGAATTTTGATTTTTTAGTTATTTATGAATGATTGAGTGCATGTGTGGATTAAAGTTTGCAAAAGTATCGTAAGTCTTGCTTCTCCAAAACTGAGTTTTCACTTTTTAGACATTTTTTTCCCCAAACATACTTTTGGGAGGTAGAGGGCGAGCCCTGACATAGCGGTAAAGTTGTGTCTTGGTGACTTGTTGGTCATGGATTCAAATCCGGAAACAGCCTCTTTGCATATGCAAGGGTAAGACTGCGTACAATATCCCTCCCTCTTACCTGTGCATAGCGTGGAGCCTCCGGGCAATGGGGTTCGTAGTTTTTTTTTTAGTTTTTTATACTTTTGGGAGGTAATCAAACATGAACCCAAATTGATTTTACTCTCAAACATACTTTTGGAACATCCCACCGGAAATTCAAACATACCCTGAATGGTCAAGACTCACTCTTCTCATTTTTCACATGCTTCCCCTGGTTGAACATATCATCTTAAACTTTTACAATATGTTTGCAAGTTTGATGTGAAAAAAATAGGTTTGTTTGGAAGAAAAGGAATTAAATGAAAAGATGACCATTATTTCCTGCTGAATTGTTTATTGGGGAAAATGGGGAAACCTGGTTTATTTTTGGCTTTCTTATGCTCTTAGAAAGAAAAGGAATGAAACTAAATTAGTATTTTAGATAATCCAAAGTCAATCACTTCTTTCTGGAAGGCCCAAAAGAAACAAGTACACTTGCACCATAGCATTTTCTTTTCCAATTGCCTGGATTTTATGATGATATCTGATCAGGTTTCAGGTCTTCTGAAGTGTATTTGACAGGATATAAGGATAAAATGAGATCATATTTGGCTAATACTAGTTCCAAAAACTATTTATTGATAAAAATTGGCTAAAGCTGAAGCCTCAGTATTTATATTATTACATTCGAATTATTGAAGTATTTTTCTGATGAGTCATTTGATGGTTATAATCAATTGATTTAGATTTATTTATTGTTTCTTTTTATTTGGAGACAGGTTTTCCCTCAACGGTACTCTTTTTTAAAATTACCTATTACTCGTGCCTCAAAGGCTTCAAGAGTGAGTTATTGGTTAGCTTGTCTAATCTCACTTGTTGAGCAGGTAATTGGTTTCTTACAAACTTACAGTGTATATATTGTTGCTTTTATACTGCAGTGAATTCTTATTTTATGTGTACTTTTTCTGCTACAGACACGATATTTAAAATTTCGAAAGTGGCCAGTTGAATGGGGTTGGTGCCGAGACCTTCAATCATTTATTTTTGTTTTTGAGAGACATAACAGGTGCTTGATTTGCCTTAAATTTCATCTTTTTGGTCCCTTCTTTTCTTCTAATTATATTCCATGATGTTTGCTTTGAGCTGAACTTCAATGCAGGATAGTGCTGGAGCGCCCTGAATATGGTTATGCAACCTACTTCTTTGAACTGGTAGAATCCTTACCTGTTGAATGGCAGCTCAAGCGGTTGGTGATTGCTATGAAACTGATTACCTGTAGCAGGATTTCCATTATTGAGAATAAAGAATTGGTGGTAATGGTTTTACTAATTTGTTTGGTGCTTATGGTTTTACTACTCATGAGACACTTGTGTGAACTTTCATTATCTTCTCTCTTTATGTATTGGCTTAGTTTTGTTGTTTTTTCATATTCATTAAGTGATTAGAATAAAATATAGTATGTTGAATATTCATTCTTGCTCTCTTGGTTTTCTTATTGACCACTGATATGCTGCGGTGGAAGTGCAAAAGTGGTTTATGCAGATATGTTTAAATTAGCATTTTCAGTCATGAGTCTAAAATTAATATCCAAATATCCACTCAAAAGAAAAGAGGACGTGTTATGAAATTTCCAAAGTCGGTTCAATTACTTTTTTTATCTCTGTCTTAGTGATGGATGAACTATCAAAAGATATTCAAGAGGAAGTGTCGTGGTATATGTTTTTTGCAGATGATATTGTACTTATTTGATGAGATCAAATATGGTGTTAATAAGAAACTTGAATTGTGGATAAATTATTTCAAGTCTAAAGGATTCACGATAAGTCAGAGCAAAACTGAGTATATGAAGCGTGAGTTTTTGCTGGGAAGAGATGGTGATCAAGACCCTATGCATCTACTTGGTCAAGAGGTATCCAAGAAAGATGCTTTTAGATACTTGAGATCAATTTTGCAAAAAGGTGGAGAGATTGATGAGGATGTAAATCATAGAATGAGAGCAGAGTGGATGAAATGACGGTGTGCATCTAGGTTTTTGTGTGACCGCAAAATTCCCTTTAAGCTAAAAGAAAAATTTTATAGAACAATTGTAAGACCTACAATGTTATATGAAACTGAGGTTGGCTAACATAGACAATATGAGCATAAAATAGGGGTAGCAGAAATGAGGATATTAAGGTAGATGTGTGGTTATACAAAGATGAATAAGATAAGAAATGAAGATATTCAACGAAAGGTAGTAGTATAGGTGAGTGAAAAGATGAGGGAACATAGATTGAGGTGGTTTGGGCACGTAATGAGACGGCTCCTGGATGCTCTTGTAAGAACGAGAGTTTGTTACCAAGAGCTCGTCACAAAGAGAGGTAGAGGTAGATCGAAACTTACCTGAAAAAAGGTAATTAAACAAGACTTAATGGAGTGGGATATAGATTGGCGGAAGGTGTCTTAGGACGGAATGGGAAAAAGTTATAAGCTTGGTGGAGGGTTAGACCCGTTATTATCTCTATGTTTCAGATTGATCCCTTTTTAGTTTCTTTCTTCTTCATTTTTTCCCTCCTTCTTTCACCCTTCTTTTCTTTTATCTTATTTTTCTTTTTCTTTTGTCTTATTTCTCTTTTTTTTTTTCAACTTTTTTGTATCTATTATGGGATTTATTTACCACTGATGATTGATCCCAATTAACTTGGATTAAAGGTAATGTTGATGTTGATGTTGATGTTGATGTTGGTTCAGTTACTTCTTTGCAGTCTTTCCCTTTACTTATTTGTTATTGTTAATTCACCAGTATTTCTTTGCTACTATTTTTTTCTGTCTATTTTTCACACTTTTCCCCCCTCTATGTGAATTCTTAGAATCAAGGCAATAAGTTGCTTTTATTACTGCTTTCTCCCATACCTCAAACAGAAATTCGCTGTGGTCAATTCTTTGTCTCTGGCATAGGTTGGAGAAGATTTGAGTGAAGGTGAAGCCAAGGTGCTAATGGAATATGGTTGGACACCAAATACTGGCCTGGGGACTATGCTTAACTACTGCGACAGAGTTGTGCATGACAGGAAAAATGAGGACAATTCTTCAGAGTGGCGATCTAAAATAGGGAAATTGCTGGTGGATGGTTATAATGGTGGAACCATAGTGATGCCTACCGTCCCAAAAAAAGTTGCAGAATACATGTGTTCTCAAAGCCCTGACAGTGACATAAGCTGTAGTAGTCCCACGTCTGATTAGAGGTTAGCTTGTGCAGAAAGTGTTTCCATATGTATACCTTGTATATTTATTAGTAACTGTCTTTTAGACCATGACCTGGCAATTATAGAGTAGTTCAACATGAAAACTTTCAACATCTGTTCCGAGCTACAATACATCCTTTACAGGAATGTATGGTGGAGCATCAAATAGTTACTTCAAACCATGCTTTAGCTTTACCACTGTAAAGGAGTTCGGATTTTAATATTCAGGCAAACGACAAATTCTGCCTTCAAAGTAGATACATAACCATGTTATAGCATTAGCAAAGTGATTAACTAGTGTTTTCATTTCTCTATGTTGATCTATTTTTTCTCAGAAGTCAAGTATGGTTTAATATTTTCACTAGATTCAATTTTCATTATCTGAATTCCAAAGTTGCATTTGGGATTATTGTGTTTGACTTTACTTTGTTAGGGTCCTTTATAACTGTCAATTTGAGATACTAAGTTAAACTGACATTGATTGGTTCTAGATTCAATCGGTTAAGTTGGCCTATTACATTTTATTAATTTTAACTAGAATTGATGGATGTAGTGATTTATGAAAACTGAGACATCAATTTTATTCCATTTGATAAATGATGTATTCAAGGCAGGATGCTGGACTTTGTTTGAAATTTGGATTGAATTTATGAAGTGTACTTCAAGTAACTAGAGGTGTCTTGATGATGGTTTTACTCTGACATGTAGCGAGTTAGTAACTTTGACAATTCAATTCATTGTTAATGTGTTTAAAAAATCTTGCACCCAAATGGGAAGCTGACCTTGGTCAACACTTTTACAATTTGACTTGATGTAGTTAGTGCTTTGGGTTGAGATGGCCCAAAACAACACAATATTTAGTTTCATTTTTCTCCCATTTTTTCACTTTTTACCAATTGAGGCATCATTTAAAGAGTTATTTTTATTAAATTTTTTGGAAAGAATAATTTTAGAAAATCTAACAAGGATAGTAAGAATTTTATCTACAATTTTAATAGTTTGAGTCTTAAAATTGATATTTCAATGGGATTTTGATTTAATTACTAATGTCGACGTAAATTTTCCTACTCAATTGCTTAATTTTTTGTAAAAATGAAACAGGGCCTAGGCCCAAGAAAATTAACATTAACAATAGAATGATTCTAGTCATCCAATTCCTTCGAAGAAGATTACTGATCGCATTGATGAGGCTCCACCCTGCTGCACAACCCACCTTATCCCCTACATTACAAAAGAAATACGGATCTTGAAAATTTTGAGGAAGTTTACAATAACTCATTTACTCTACTCAACCATTAAAATATATTTTGAAGGGCATTTTAAGTTACAGGTAATTCTTATATTCTTACCTAAATGCCCATTTCACAAAGTTATAAAATATATTTAATTTTTAATCAACTTTTCTAAAAAATAATATATTGTCAGTAAATTATCATAAGAAAACTTAACAACTTTATTGTCTAATATTAATAAAAAAATATCACTTAAGAGGTAAGAATAATTTTCACAGATTAATACTATAAAAATCATGCTCAGTTATAGGATGTTTGATTTTTAATTTAATTGAAATGCATTAATAATATTTTTTACACCCTTATCTAATAATAAATTGTTACAAATATAGTAAGATTAGTAATTTTTGTAATAATTACTCAAAGGTTTCATTTAAGATAATTTCTAACTAGTTCATAGTGTAGAAAAGTTTATATTAATAATATACTCTCTTTTTTCATTTGGGTTTTCAGGTCCCTACCCTTTGAGTTATGACCCAAAATCCAACAGAAGACTTTTCTATGGGAACAAAAATGAAAAAGAAACTGGAACTTTGTACTAGGTTCGTAACATCATTTCATTAGTTTGGTACTCTATTTTATCATTAGTATTGGGTCCACTTAGTTAGGTACTTTCAGTTGCTTCATTTTACGAAGCTATTGAAAAGATGGACTTTAAAGGATAACCCACATAAATTTTATACCATCATTTAGTTTTTTATTCACTATGATGAATATGCAAATTATTTTAAGAGTTGAATATTTATACTCTGATTCTGCACTATATTTAATATAAATTAGTATTTAAATTATTTTAAAACAATTATTTTAAAATTAATAAACTTATCATATACAATATATTTTGATTGAATGATTATATAAAATTTTTACAAACTTTTTACACTGTTTATGCATAACATTTTTTCTCTTATTTTAATACCTTTTAAATTTTACATAATCATATCCAATGATTATTATTTTTATCGACAAATGTTAATTTATTAGTTTTGTTAGAAATATTAGTTTAGAAATTAAAACCTTCGACATCTCCCTCTCCCTCTTTCTTCTCCCGTCACTCCCCCGAATCACTTAGTTAATCTTATATTTTCATTGAGCTCTTGATTTAAATAATTATAAGAGGCAAAAAAAGGACATTCTGTTAGTCCTTATAATATTGTGATAGAAATTTTGATTCTACTAACATGTTTTAAGATGAATTTATCTAATAAGAAATGCTAATCAATATATCCTAATAGTTTATAATAGTTTAAAACATGAAAAATGTTAATAACATACTTTTTCAAAATACTCTTTGCATTTAATTGTAATTTATTTAATATCACAAATTTACAAGTTTCATGTATTATTTAATAAGTTTTATTCATAATTTTATAATTTCTAATAAGTTTTAATTAATAATAAGAAAGTATGTTACTATCACTTATTCTAAAATATTCAATAACCCTTTTAATTAAAAACAAACGTTTGGTGTTGAATAAACTTGATGTTGATGCTGTCATTTTCCTTCTATATGTGTAGTACTTTCCTGCCTTCCACTCATTACATAGTAATAATAGTTTTCAAACCTTCTACCAATCATTACTAGTCGATCCGCTGAATGCCGATACATCAAAGCGTGGAGGTTTCTCAAATTTAACGTTGAATTCTTGCAATCCACTACCACTTTCTTATCAAAACAAAATTCACACTCCGATATATATTGACCCTGAAAAAAAAAACCCTATTTGGATGACGTTATAGGTGACATATCTGAGGTAACTTTGATCAAGTTCTTCCATCATATGAACTCAGGAGTGTTTGGGGTTTGGTAATTTTAATAGCAATTTAACTAGTTTTGTATTCAATAAATACTATTCCAACGACGCCGGTAGAATTTGAATTGAAATGGGAACATAACATAAACTAGTAGTAAAATAGAGTAGCTTAAATCAACATTTTATATATTTTAACAAGCCTTTGGTACCTATTTGACAAGAAAACAACCAATAGGTTCGGAAAGACACTGCTTCTGCCAACTAATTCAGAATACTAGAATATTTGAAAATTTATTAAAAGCAAGCTTAAATAGCACGTATAATCGACCATATCAAAGACCAAAATGCAAAGCCAAATAGAAATGTTTGGGACAAAGTGTTTATGTGTCTACATCACATGATTTTTTTTTATATATATAAATTTGGTGGGAAGGTCAAGAATGGGTATTCTCCTAAACATAATATACGTGGTTCTCACATAGTACTGTTGCCCTTGTCTCAAAATGACACACCTTATTAACGGGATTTGAATCTAATGAAAGAAATTATTCTTTCACAGTATGATAAATCAATATTTGAATTCTTGTTAAAAAGATGTACTCACATTTAATTTTAGTATTTGACCGTTTTTGAATAATGTTGTTTTTCAAGAAAAAGTACCTATTAGAAAAGAGAAAAAAAACTTGGCAGATCTCAGAACAATGTAGAACAAGTGCAGCTGCATAGTGCATATGAAAAATAAGGTTTAATTTGTATGAAAATTAAGAAAGGATACGTGGCACATCCATAAGAAAACAGAATATACCTAATAGGCTTTTGAACACCCATCATTTATTACAATTACTATTATTATCATCTGATAAAGTTAGAGATATATAAATATAGATAAATAGGATGGTATCATACATATAAGTACATAAAATGAAAAGTTGGTGTTGAAATATAATGATATGCTCTCTTTTTCATTTCTTCTGGTCGGTTTCATAAAAGTATATTGTTGTATCTTTAATTAGTTTCTGTTGCGTTGGCAAGCAGTCATATCCGAAGACCAAACCAGAAATTATTCGAACTTTTGGTGAGGGGTCTGGACCAAGGGATTTCAGTGCAATGTGACACTAATTATTTCTTTCTTTTCTCACATGTCGTTTTTCAAAAAATAATTCCATTCGAAACACGGTTATCTCACCATTCAGAACATGCCAATTGTGAGTAAACCACATAATCATAATATTCCATGATTAGTTAGAAAAAGGAAGGTACAGGATGTCAATCTATTATTCTAAATTAACTACAGGGCTAGTATATTATTGCGTCACGCTAGTGCGTTGTTGAAGTCATTACTATTAGGTTGTAGAAGTCATTCTAGCAAATAGGTTTTCAAGCTAGCTAGCATACGTGTGAATGACCAAAGAATTAGGGAATTCACATGCCATGTGTAAATTAATTAACATCCACTAACCAAATCTAAACAGAGATAGAGATTGAAAGAAAAAAAAAGTGCCATGCATGAAAGTGAAGAAAAGAAATGCACCAGATACATATACACTAGTATTTTTAGTGAATTTCATTTTCCTTGAGTAAAGCATTATTTGATTGTTTAAAAATTTCTATAAACACTAATTTAAGGAATAGAATTTCATTAATACTAATTTCAACTTTTATATTTTATAAAAAAAATACTTTTTTGTCAATAAAATATAATAAATGACGAAAAAATCTTCGAGTAACATAATTTAGAACATGATACGTCTGGTATGTTTTATTGAAAATCATATATATTATTCAGTTAAACTTTATCTCTCAATTACTATAAATTAAATTAAGTATAAAGGCGACAAGTTATTCAATTCTAAAATTAGGACATTGTCTCGAACAATAACAAGAGCTTATAAGGAGTAACTAACAGATGACAGTCTAATAAAAAATATTAACGAAAGTTGAATTCAAAACTTTATACCCATAATTTAGTTTCACTAGTTAACTTAACATTGATACTTATGAGATGAATTTATACAAATATTAACTAAATCCTGTGGTTATTTATAGAGACTCCAATAGGGTTGATAATCCTCTTCTTTCCTCAAGTTTCAAGACTCCTTTGAGTGTAGGCCTGAAGGGGTGAGTATTATAAAAAGTACTTCAACTCTCAAATTAGTGAATCACAACATAAGAATATGTATGATAGATGCAAACATCGGAGTGTTAGTTACTAGGTTGTACCTAGTTATTTTTATCCTTACAGCTAGGGCGAAGTAAATTATAGTGTGAGATGCTTTAACACGATCACGCGTGTAGTAACTGTTTGTCCTTCTTATTATTGTGGTGTTTTTTAGAATAAGAGACTATTGTGGTGAAATAATAGTTCCTTTTGTTTGCTGATAAAAAGAAGAGAACTATTATGAAACTATTGAACTCATGTTGTCATGCATGGTGTTGAGTTGATCTCATTAAAGATTTATCTCAACAATATATAATGAACATTGATCCATCGTGGTAGAAATACATTTATAATACCATGAAACCACTTACTCGGAATATGAAGAGTTTAGATATTGACATTGTCACCCGAAGGAAAGTTTAACTTAATTCTGACTTTGTTTTGGCATATCATCCCATAATTAATTATAGTTAGCTGATTAGCTGTAAGGATATCCCAAAGGCGAAAGAAATAATTGAATCAACGTTAATGACATAAATATTTGGACGAAATGAAAGAATATAAATCTTATTTTAATACCTTAAAGACAAAAAATTGACTTGTGAAGATGCACTCATTTGAAGATTGATTCATTTGAAAAATGATGAAGAGCATGTTGAGAGAGAGAGAGAGAGAGAGAGGGTATTGTATACCTTTGTTCTAAGGCCCTTATTTATCAAACCTTTTGGAAGCATTAGGGTTTTGGAGAGTCACATATGGGCCCCAAAATTCCACTACATCCACCAATGGAATCCATGCGTGATTGGGTCTACCGTCCTATTCATTTTGGAGACCATACTGCACCGCCCCATCTTATTCTCATTTCGGTTATGCACTTTTTGTGCCTGTGTCCCATCTCACTAGATATATATATATATATATATATATATATATATATATATATGATTTTTTCTATAAGAAATAAATTTCAATAATAGCATGAAATTATAATATTTGTGATCTTGATTATTTCTATGTAATACATATTTAAGCTTTTGAGATGAAAGATTATATATTAACAATATAAATTAATTTTATCTAGTTATCCAATCACAATTTATTATATATATATATATATATATTAAATTTTATAATAATTAATTTAAAAATCATACCAACAATAATTATTAATTATATATCATATATAAATCAGAAGAAATTATAATAATTCTCAACTATCTGATAATTTCTCTAATCTCACATCCCACCATCCTATATACTATATATCATAATAAAATAAGCTCAAAAAAGGAGTTACCTACCAAATCACCAAATACTAGTATCAATCATATATCTTTCATTTCCTTATCTCCTCTCTGTTGGGAATTTTTTATTATAAAAAAGAAACATTTCCTACCAACTTCACTTCTTCTGAATCTCTTTTTCTTCTTAAAAAAGCATATCTACCTCACTCTTTGCCCAATCCATAGGCCATTAACAGCTTTTATTCCCAGGCCTCCTTATTTTTCTATTTGTTCTAATGTCTGCTCGTGTTTCTGTGGATCACATGAAACCTATGGGGTCTATCCTTTTCACATGTATATTGTTTTATACAACACTTTATGCCCCTCACTTTATACTACACCCGTGCATTTGTTAGTACTTTTTCATCTATTACTCTCTCTCGTGGCCTTTATGCATCGCATTTGTTATACATATTGAAAATGGGGTTATAAAGTGAATTAATGTAATTAAAATATCAATTTTTAAATTTAAATTTGTTTAATTACTTTATTATGATAATCTGTACTGAACTTTAATAATGATTTTCAATATGTAAATTATTAAAGTATAGTAAACAAGCGAATCCAAAATCTAAATAGATTTGTTTTATACTTATGTATTTTACATGAAATTGCTAACTTTATTTTCACTTTGAGTTGGTTGGCTAACCCCTTAAACATCATATTGTTCAATGGGGAAGTTAATTATTTCGCAAATTGCATGATAACAAAAGATGTTTCTAGTTGTTTCTCGCTTCTAGCCCCTTGTTTAATTTGCTTGTATTCACTATATATATATATATATATATATATATATATATATATATATATATATATATATTGAGCAGAAGGTATGCCAACTGTTATGATCATTGTGTAAATTCAGTCTTCAAATAACTTTTTAATAACTCGAATTAAATTCTTCAACTGTGGTTTTGGAATGAGTTTGGAATGATAAATTATTTGGAAGGATTGCATGTTGGAAAATTTAACGAAACTTGAAAGATTTTATAGGATAAAATTATGCTTTTTGAAGAAAGAGAAATTATGAAATTGTTTGATTTTAAGTAAAGTATGATATTTTAATTGTTAAGCTTTTAAGAGGAAGATGGTTTGAATGGTTTATATATATATGGTGAAAATTTTGAGAAGAAAACGAGAAATCATGTTTTTTTTTTTTTACGGGACGAGAACTCATGTTTTATGAAGAGAAAAGTTGGTGAAAGAAATAAATGAATCACATTGAATATTTTTTTGATTCGTTTGGAACAATCACATTGAATATGCATTTACATTTCAACCTCAAGAAATTTGAATATGGTAAGTGCAAAATAAAAAAGAAGTACAAATCCTATCAAAGAAAAGGGATGGAACTAAATTATAATGATGTGATTGAATCCATATATATCATGTGATACAGCCAAACCTAAATTTTTTCTTGCATATATCCAGGCTGAGATTTTGCATATTATTACTTGTTTTTCATTGTCGAACATAGAAATACTCAAACATCAATAAATTATAGAAAAGATGAAATTAGGAATGAAGGATGAAGAATATCACCAGAAGTTGAGAAATTTTTATGAACTTATTTACAAACAATCATTCATGATCACATAATTATTTTCTAGCAAAAGATAGATATATGTTTCAAACTTCCAAATTAGAATAAGTAATTCTAACATTGCAATAATAATATAAGAAAGAATGACCTTAACATCCGAAAAATGTAAAAGAGTATAAAAATTTGTTAAACTAAATAGAAACAAAGTTATTTATTCATTCAGGAGTAATTTTCGAGGGGGCGATTTTTTTTTCCATCTAACTGAAAATATCAAGAGGTTTATGTTTTTTAGCTTGGGGGAGGAGGTGGCTGCCTCCTTAACCTTACTCCTAGTTCTGGCATGAACAGACTCACATTCGTTACTTGTTTTGATGTTTATTGTAACATTTTTTTTCATAATAGTTATAAGTTGAATAGAAAATTAACATTTGGAAATTTAACAACTTTGAAATTAATTATGCATGTACCTATATTTTTGAGAAAAAAAATGTATGTACTTATGTTTTATCTCAATGTCAACGTTAATTTTTTAAATTGTAATAATTGCAATCCTATGATCTAGTTTTATCAAATAAGTTTTTGAACTATGTAAATAAGTTAGAAACTAAATTAAAAAAAAAATTAAAAACTAACTTAAAAGTCTTATCAAATAAGTATATAATGTAAAACTTAAAAATATTAACCATATAACATAATTATTTAATTTTTCTTTTATCTTTTAAGAATATATAGTGTAGTAGTTTTTATAAATTTAATTTCACGAACTGAATTTATCTTATTATCTTATGTTTATACTTTCGGTTAAACATTGTCAAGATATTTATACTTTCATATTGATATATTTGGTCTTTAATAAACTTTTCAAAAACACATGAATTTAATACCTTATAACTTTAAAAAAAACGTAATAAATTTTTAGAGAGAAAATATTAAATTCACTTGTTTTTTAACGCAAATTCATCTGAAGAGCTTAAGCACGTTTGCCCATAAGCAGATGTAGACACATATATAAGAGAAGGGGGACAAGTGTCCCCCCTTAAATTTTCAAATGAAAATATTAAAATCTCTTGTTTAATTCTTTTCTTCTTCTTTTCTCTTTTCACCATTCTTTTGTTTTAGTTTTGTTTCTCTCTTTTGTCCTTTTTTCAATTTATCATTGGATTCATCTACCACTGACCCCAATTAATTTGGGTTAAAGGTGCTATTGATATTAATATTATTGATCTTAACCCACTCTGCATACCTGATAGGTTGATACAGTGATACTTCGACATTTTCTTCTCTTATTCGAGCAGTCGGAGCACCTCAACCTCTACTTCCTCTCGTCGTGGGGCTCGCGCTCTTTTGCTCCTTACCCAAGACCGCCAGTCGGCAATCGCCCACTACTTCCGAGATTTGTGTATTCTATTTTTGTCCCTTCTTTTTTTTTCATGGTTTGTTGTATTGTTACTATGTAAAAAGAAAAGAAAAATGACAAATGAGTATATTCCAAATTGTGAATATGCTGATTCTTTTTTCTCAAATGGGTTTTCCCAAAGGCCAAACTTTGGAAAATTGAGGAATGTGTGTCCCTGGTCATTTTTCGAGCATTAACTTTGCTTGTAGCAACTACATATGTGAAAAGAGTATTTTTAGTTATGAAATACATCAGGATTGCACTTCGTAATCAGATGGAGGATGAATGGTTGAATGATTATTTAATATTTTATATTAAAAAAGATGTATTTGAAAGCATTGATAATAAGAAAATTATGATGGAATTCCAAAAAATAAGAACTAAAAGGATGATATTATAATTATTTTTATGGATATATATTTAAACTTATTAAATATCGCCCTTAATTAATTTTCTGAATCGGCACTGCACATAAGTAAAGATTAAAAATATATATTTTCCTTGATTTAATATTGACCAGCCTGAAAGAATATTCTACAAGACACATAAGCTCAAATGTATTCCATCAAGTGAAAGTGATAGTCCATCAGCACAAAAGAAGGAAGGCTGCTAAATATTCGTAGCTTAGCTGTTCGAGGCTTTGTCGCGCGTTCGTCATTTCATCTTATATTAGTTAATTTACCTAAAAAGAACATGTACTAATAAAAAAATGCTATTCGTTTATATTATAGTATAATTCTTATGGATGTATGTTGCTTAAAAAAAGCTATGGATGTATGTTAATAATTAATATTAATAATTAGAATCATTAGTACAGTATTATATCTTATCATAGAACTATAGCATTTATATACTAACATATTCATTTTTATTATTAAAAAACTATATTAATTAAGTAGATTGAATCCAATGACTATATTTTTTTGTTAGTGTATAAATTATTTTTGCAATTTTTTCATAATCAATTTTAGTTGCATTTATATTTAATTTATTTCTGCAAACAAACTATGTTATATTTTTACAAAAAAAAAATAAAGGAAAATCCCAAAAACTAAATTAATATGTTTTTCATTAAAAAATATATTACATAAACACGTGTCAACTACTCTTTTGCAATAATATTTTTATAATTATTAAATTTGTTTTTAGATAATTTTTTTTACATGAGTCACAATTTAAGAGAAAATATATATACTATACAATATTATAATTCCCTCCATACTCGTACAAAATGAGTTCCGTGTTTGTTTTATTAGGAAGCCTAAACTTTTTTTTTTATAATTATTATTATCCGCAAAATTATATATTCAATATTTATTTAGTCCATAATTTGACTACTTCTAAACAGATATGAACTTAAAAATTAAAATGACGATTTCCTATTGGCTTTTTAAATGTATGAATGAAATTAATTAGGATCTACCAAGGGATATTATGAATTGTAACAAGGAATTAATAATTTATGCATGGTTACAATGAATGTGAATGGAAATGCTAGGGATCTGTGAGTTGACATTCTAACAACTGCTTAATAATTTATGACCCCATTGGAAATGCTTCACACACCAATCACAAACTATAAAACAAGTTTCTATTAGAATGACAATTTTACACGGTAAGAACTACGAACCAATGTACTTGCTCGGACAATATCCCTTTGCATACCTAATCATTTGAAAAATTTTCTTCTTCTATCTCACATTAATCTTTTAAAGTAATGCATTTTTTAAAATTAATTATATAAATTACACTAGTAGGAATTCATGGTTTTTTTTTTTCAATTTTTTTCTTTTAAAAGTATTTATGAAGAAGTTTATACAACTGGTAACCAAGGGACTTTATGCCGCCTGTGTTCAATTGTATATTTTATCCGATAAGAATTGGATTCATTGGTTGTTATTTCTCCCTCGTATTAGACACCTCTTGTGTTATTGATAAGTTATTATTAATAATAATAATCTGATTTTGCCTTTAAAAAAAGTATTTGTTGGTAAATTTATCTAATTGGATTCCAAGTGTTGAGGTATAGCTACGTGAAATCTCATGAAAAGTGGTTATTGTATGCTACAGCTACATAAATCTTGAGATTAATTTATAATTTTAAACATAAAATAGTTGTGTGGCACAAAAAAAAATTATATAATTTTTGTTTGCAATTAACTGACACTGTATAAATTATATATATATATATATATATATATATATAAAGAGAGAGAGAGAGAGAGTAGCTGGTAATTAAGAATTTTTCAAAATTGAAAAAAAAAATGAATCTAACTGATTATTATAATATTATATCTTTTTTTTGATTGTGACTTTAAATAGAAGACATAAATGATTAATTATTTTGAGGAAGTCTCATTCTGCTTGTCCTTAGGTAAGTTGATTTTTTTTTTCTATGTAGATTCGATGAGCAAAGAACGCGTACGTGGTATGGATCGAGAATGATGCGCACGACATTAGGTATAATTCAGAAGACTTATTCTCAAATTTTTTTTAAAACTCTTTCTTATTTTTTTTCTTCTTGGCTCACATCTTGTAATTAATTGTAGGACTAAATAAATGTCTCTGTTCGTTGTAGTGATATTGACCCCCATTTTTGGAAGCACTGGGTAAGGGAAAATGCCTCCAAAAATATTATCATTTTTTTAAAGAGCTAGGTTGCAGATTTATGTTAGTTTTTATTGGTTTTCGGTCAATTAAAGCAAATTTAGAATGTTTAAAATTATTCACCAAAATTTATAGAATATTTTATTAATTTGAAAATCTTCTTTATTAGTTTATTCACCAAAATTTACAAAAGTTAATTACTTTTTATCATATTTTTATATTAGAAAACCAACAAATAAACGTATTAATTTTTACCAAACAATACAACTAATTAGTCCGTCTCCTATAATCATTTATCATTATTCACCACACAAACCTCCATTAATATCCCCCAATTCTTTTTATATTCTGATTATATATGTGGTTATATAATGGGATGTTGATTCCCTAGCTATATGTCCTTTCTCATTCCTTTGGTCTAATAAGATCTCCTTAGAATTTTTAAACAAAATATAAAAACCATTTATTAAAGTTATATCACACCAATTCAAGATTATTTTGTGATTAGTAATCAGAATGTCTAAAACATATCCACAATAATACCAAGCATTCAAACTTGTTTTACTTTAATTTGTTCAATTTTTTCAAAGTGTACACTAAAAAATGTTATTATAGTTAAAGTTTGATGGGTATTATATTTCCTCTGAACTTATATATAAGCGAAAAAAAATTTATATCTTGGATTTAAATGTAAACAAATTTAATAAATTTCACTCCTATTTTATGATATTATTTATAAAATATTTTTCATTTAGTTGTAATTCTATTTTTAAGAACTTTATTTTATTTATAATATCAAGTTCCAATAAAGAATATTTTAAGAATAATCTTATTTTTATTTAAGATTAATAAATTTAAATGAGTTTAAAAAAATATTTTTATTTATATATGAATTCAAATTCCAAAACTATTGTATAATGTCAATGCATAAATTTTTTTTTTCTATTATAGTTACTCTTTAAGTGGATCAATTCTTTCAAAAGCTTAAATTATTATGAAAATTAAAACATCATATTTGATTTTATATCTGTACATTAATTTTTTCATAATG
>PYAF01006068.1:411318-426542 GCA_007407185.1 Glycine tomentella | reverse complement strand
TTATAAAAAAATATTTGATACTCCGTAAACACTATAGATGCCATTTATTATTGAAGATTAACTCAGCATCAATTATCAAATCTAATCAAGAAAAATAATCTCAATTTTAAACATCATAAAATAGCAGATTAGCAGCTAAATGAGATAATGAGTAAGATAAGTTGGTATAATGGGTTTATAAATTTCTACTTTTAACATGAGTTATATGATGATTTTAAATAAAACTATGTCTGTAGAAGTTCAGTTTTTATTCTAAAAAAAATGAGTTCAGTTTGGATTGAAACAAATTTTAAATTTAAATCTAAAATCAAGTTTAATCTGATAAAAATTTAAAAAATTGAATTTTTTATTTAATCAATTTTAAATTATTCGATTTCAATTTGCCAGCTTATATTTAATTGAATTGATTAATCGATTTCCTCAAAATAAATAAATAAAAAAAATGATTTGTCCATGTTGCATACTGGATCAAAGGCAAAAGGCGACAAAATGCGCGTGTGAATGCAAGAGCTTACTAAACGTTGAAAGACTTGCAACACATTAAAAAAGTAGAGGTCAATAAAAGAAGACAAACCCCAATTTGCATTTTCGGACACTGGCTAAAGAATTATGTGATGAAACTTGTACTTGAATATGTCAAGACATTTATTATCATTTTCTGTTAATTAAATTGTTGCATAAATATGTCGATAAAAGTTACTTAATTACATTATTAGGAAAGTTTCTATGGTGCTTTCAATAATTTTAGGGGTTCCTTTTTTAATCAATCAAATTATATGTCATCTTCTTATTTATTTTTTTTTCAAATTAGTCTTTGATTATTATTTTTAAAATTTTTAAAATTGTAATTTTTTAAATTAAAAATATGATGAAAGATAACTTTTGAAGTATAAACCCTAAAATCTTTTTAGTTACTTTCAACACTTTATAAAAAAAAAACTTTTGGGATTTAGTGTTTAATTTTTTTTTATTGTTTCTTAGGCATAAGTTTAATAAAAAGTGTTGAAAGTATTAAAACGATTTTAGAATTCAGACTTTTAAAGTTATCTTTAATTATATTTTCTAATTTAAAAAAGTTGTAATTTTTAAATTTTAAAAAAATAATAATCAAGGAGTAATTTGAAAAACAAAAAAAATAATTAATAAAAAAATGACATATAATTTGATTGAAAAAAATTAACAGTATCAAAATCCCTCAAATTATTAGAATATCACAATAGAAACTCTCTAATAATAATAATGTGTATGCCATTTATTGTTTTAGTCTAAATATATTTCGTTGATCGTGTCTATACAAGAACTTCTTCATAAAAATATTTTAAATTCAAAGTCTTTTAATTAGGTTCACGCGTCTACATATCATTTTCTTTGAACGATTTTTTGTCTATTACTGATTTGTCAGTCCTCTTCCTTTTTTAACTACGAATTTCTTTTTTTGAATTTTTTTAAAAAATAGTAACTAGTAAGAGTGAATTTATCATTGTTTATTCCTCTACCTTCAGGGATTTAACCCATTTAGATTTTGGAGGATTAACCTGACTTAGAACTGTGATTTTAGAGATATTCTTGTCAAATATAATTCACAATTGTGACTCTAAATCTCCTCCAAAATGGATGTCAGCTTTGAATGTCTTGCCATAACTTCATCACTCAAATTATGCAGTATTGCAATAATATAGGAGGCAGATGCCTTCGCCAAGTTCATTCTATCTTTGTTTTGTTGTTAGTTGACTATTCCTTTGTTGATTTTCCGTGTGGATTTTAGTTGTTTTTGTATTCCTTATTCCACCAAAAAAACTAAAAAGTTTTATTGGTAAAAATATGGATATACAGTACTTTTTTTTGCTTATTGATATACACTACTATTTATACATCAATGTATTCTTAACATGAATTTTTAACAAAAAAAAAAGAACTATTATTATTTCTAAATCAGTGTTTCAAGGAGACTGCTTAACAAAACCTTAAAATAAAATAAAGATGACTTCTTCTTTGTTTTTTTTAAAAGATAAGGCCTCTGAAACTTGCATTAGAACCACCTCGATCAATCATACAAAAAATGAAAAAAGTAAAATAAAAAAAAAATTGCATCTACCGAATAGAACAACAAACCAACATGTTTCCACCGATGCCACGAGGATGAGTGGCAAGAATTTTTCATATTTGAGCCATAATAAAAGAAATAAATAAACAGAAAGCTGGTAAGAAAAAGACAAGAATTCACAATAATATATATAATAATAACGTACAAGTCTTTTATATTATTATTCAATCACAAACTATAAATCATAATAAAAAATATTTTTTATTAATTAACAAAATAAAAACATTTATATTAACAATGTATATCTATTAAATTTAAAAAAAAAAAACAGAGAAATAAAGAAAGAAACTTATTTCCATTATCATATTACTTGTGATTTTTGTACATGATAAAGTGAAAAGTTAGTAGAGGGGTGAAAAGTTGGTAATTGTAAACAAGAGTTGTGTTCTTCCTAATAAATGATTAACCGTTTATTCTTCTCGAAAACTTAGAAGCAAATTGCAAATAAGTGGGAGAAAAATTCAAATCAAAACAAGCCATATGCCCAAGATTCTGAATCCATGAACATTTTTGAGAACTGAGTGAGTGAAGCATCAAACACTTGGTTTTCAATATCACTATCATCTTCTTCATTAATCAGCCAATTAAGTTTGCCAATAATGTCATCATCCCACAAGTCCATGTTGTTGTTGTTGTTGTTGTTGTGGGTAATAGTACTATTATCACTGTAATTACAAGACCATTCAAAATCTGGTAGCTGCAAGTCTTCAAGGAAAATGGTTGAATTTGAAGAAGATGAAGAGGAAGGTGCACAAGGCATTAGAATCTCATCAGGTTCAATTATTGGAACTTCATCTGTGCAGAAACCATTCATTAGCTCCATTTTGTCAAATAGGGGTGTTATGATTTGGTCTTCCACTTTGGCTTCTTCTGTGATGGTTGATGACTCCAGTGAAGTCTCTGGCTCCTTATTTGGGTCATCTTTGGGGTCAAAGTCAACTTGCAAAGGTTGTTGGTTCTGCTCTTCTTCTACTGGTTGGGGTAGTTGTTCTTGTTTGGTTTGATTTTTTGTTTGTTCAGTTGCATTAGGGAGTGGTTTATGTGTGACAGGATCAATGCCCATTTTCTTTAGCTTTTTCTTTATATGGGTGTTCCAATGGTTTTTTATCTCATTATCAGTTCTTCCAGGGAGATGAGAAGCAATCTTGGACCATCTGAGTAAAAAGGAAAATCACAATTAGTAAAATAATATATACTAGTATTATATAGTATATAGTATTGATTACAAAAGAAAACACGCGAAAGAAAGAAAGATTCCATATCATTAACATAAGGTCCACGCGGAGATCACTTGAAAGGAAGAATGACTTTATAGCCACTAAAATGCTTCATATGCCATGCAAGTTACGAAATCACAAAATAATTCCCCACAAGACAAATTTGGCCCATATTTACTTTTCTACGTTAATGAAACCCCATTTTAGTCAATTTTAACTGCAATCATGAGAAGTTTCTTTTATCTTCTTTTTTTAGTCCTGAAAAAATGAAAAATAAAATGAAAAGAAAAGAGCTTAGTCTGCAATTTTTATACGCCTCCTTTCACTACCAGGTGTGAGACATGGGACCACGTCTTGTGCCTAACATGAATAAAGAAAATTGCAACTTGGGGTGTATGTATTATTAAATAATAAATTCAATTAGGTTGGTGCGTTTGGTGAAACTTAATATATCTTTAGAGCTTTTAATCATTTCCTGAGATAAGCCTAGCCTAGTATATTTCAAATAAGCACTGTAGTAATCATTAATTTTAATGATTAGAAAGGTCCTTCAAGGAAAAATAAATATGCACAAAAAGCAAACAAAGGAAAAATAGTGGATTAGGAAATAACCTATTGCCAAGTTGAGCATGAAGATCAATGACCATTTTTTCTTCGTATTCTGATAAAAGGCCTCTCTTTAAGTCTGGCCTCAAGTAATTTGTCCACCTGAGCCTGCAACTCTTCCCACACCTTAATAGTCCTGCATGAAGTCACACTCCAATTTTTTAGTTTTAATTTTAGTGAAGTCATTGTTTCTGCCAAGCATTTGTATTCAAAATTAACAAAATGAACAAACATGAAGATTATTTTCTCCACTCAATCTATAAAGCCGAGGGAAAAAAAGTATGTCCCTCCTTTCCCTAAATAAAAAGGCATAAGAAACACATGCAAGCTCTAACATTTTTTGTAACCTTATGTTTTTGAAGATTAGTTCAAACTAAAAGGCGAAAAGAGTATGCCAATTTTGAGTGGTGCTTGATTTCATTGTCATTGACAAAATAGAAATCAAAGGACTGCTGAACAGAGGAACCACGAAGAAAGACCACAATCCAATTGACCATAATGCAAAATATTGCAGAACCATTTTAAAGATATTCAATAACCAAATAAAAAAGGAAGCATGAAAAACTGTGGCATTTCAGCTTCATTCATTATTCATAAATGATTTGAATGGCTACAAATTAAGGACTAAATTGAGGAGACCTGCTAGCTTAGGAACAGCTCTCCAGCAACATTGGCCATTAGTGAGGATGAAGCTTATGAGCTTCTTATCCTCCTCTGCAGTCCATGGCCCCTTCTTCAACCCAACTTTGTCACAACAAGGTTGCCTTCCCATTTTATACCAAAAGGGAAAATGCTACAAGGCCAAGTTATGAACAATGAATAATAACCCCCCTAACACTTGAGGGTTCAAATTGAGATTCAGAAATAGAGAAAGAGACACACAAAGAAAGAGTATAAGGAGCTAAGAGGAATGAATATGCACATAAGTTAGGATAGAGCACCACCACCAACTTATTTATTTATAGAAATCAACTCCTCTAAACTCCAAAGTCGCCAAAAGTCCTAAAATCCCACTATCACAATTTTATAATTTTTTATTTATTGATTGATGAACTAAATTGTGTGTACTATTCAATACAGCTTCTTTCTCTAATACTACTTTCTTGTATTGTTCTTGTATTATTGGTTACGAATTTGTGTTTAAAATGGACACGTGTGCATTGGGGATGAGGCACGTGCCGGGTCTCAATCAGAAAGCACCACCTCATCCACCAACTTTGCTTGTGATGGAAGCGTGAGATACTCCACTCACTAACTCAAAACTATGGCTATGAGGATGGTAAGAGTATTAAGTCAAAGTAAGACAATACCGCAAATGATATACACATCACAAGTCTCTTCTCTTTTTTCTCGGACGTTTTTTCAATTTATAATAACTATTACTTCCAATGTGTGAACGTGGTGAGAAGTGAGAACAAGAGAGACAGAGACAGAGAGAAATCGATCATTTGTTTTTAACTAGTATTTTGGCTGGATAAAAACATCAAGTCCATAAACAGAAATTTGAATAAAATGTTGTCAAAAGAATCTGCAACTATTATTTTTTGAACTACAAATGGGAGGGCTAATACATATAATAAGAAAGAGTGGCCACCAATGGCAACAAAAGAAAAGGGCACGGATTAATTGTTGTTTTAGATAAAACATGGTTGATAAATAAATAATTTTATCTCTTATACATGTGATCAAGGTTTTAAAGGATCAGTTATTAGCTTCTAACTAAAGGATATTATGGGTTCAAAAATAAGAATTTTTTAATTTAGATTATGTTTGGCAATATATTTTAGTTAATTTTTAATTTTTTTTTTAAAAGTTGAAAAACTTATTTGATTGTTCAATAAATAAGATTTTCTTAGTAATTTTTAGTTTTTTTTAAGGTTAATTTTTAACTTTTTATATTTTTTCTTTTTATCTTTAATGTATTTATCAAAATTTCTGATTATTCTTTATAAATAAATTATAATTTTATATTTTTAGATCATTTTACACTTCTAAATTATTTCAACAACTAATTTTATTAAATATTTATCATTTAATAAGTTGATTGTTTAGCTTTTTGCTATTGGTTTTTTACTTTTCAACTTTTAATTAACTTTTTAGTTTTTAACTAGTTTTATCTAACATCACTTTAGATGTATAATAAAAAAATAGAAAAAATTTCATAACATCATAATATTTATTGGATATTCTTTCTAAAAATGATAAGTTGTTGGAAATACAATCTATAGTTTTAAAATTAAAGTAGCCTTTTATGTTTTTGAAAAAAAAAAATACAACATTAAATAATGCTATTAACTTTTTATGCAATGACATTTTAACGTAAAACTTTGTACTACCTAAACACTTTATCACTAAGTTTATTTATTTGTTAACAAATGTTAGTTCAACAATTTAATTAGAAATGTGGAAATTTTGAACTTATAATCTCTTCATTCTCCTTTTATCCTTCCTTACTTATTGGATCAACCTTTTATCTCCACTTTATCACTAAGTTAATCCTAGTAGATTAAAATAAAGTTGTTGAATCATTAGAAAAAATTTCAAAGTTTACATTTAAATGTAATTTTTTTTATAAAAAAAACGTTATCCAAACCAACCTTAGCCATCCTCACATCACATTTATATGTATTTTTCTTTCTTTTTTATCTATTTGAGTCTTGAAAGATTATTTGTGCGTGATCATAAGGTTTGACCTTTTGCCACTCTGTTACCAAAATTATACAAACAGCCACTTAGGATTTGTGAGCGACTCAACGATGGTGTGTCATACAGCATGAGCCTCTCGTAGTTTAATACTTCAGAATAACGAAAGGAGGAACAAACAACGTTGAGAAAAAATAGCCAAACAATATATAATTTAAGAAAAATTTGTTATTTTTATGTTTAATTTTATGACTAATTATAAAATATTGCATTCTTTTTAATTTTTGAAAATTGTAAAAATGATAAAAAAAAAGAAGTATTGTAAATCTTTTTTTTTTTATCTGTATGAAAATTAAAGAAAAGATTACAAATTAAGGGACACAGCTCCTACAGCATCAGCTGTGACAAAAACATTGAGAAAATATATTTTATCAAATACTTTTAATTACCTACCTTTTTATATAATAAATATTTTAAAATAAAAGTTTCTATTCCATTTCCTTGACTATAACATTTTCCTATGAATATTGTCACACTTGATCAAAATTCTGTTACTGTCTTTTTGTTTTGAGATTTTATTGGTATATTTCTGGGATTTTGTCTAATTACACTCTACTTTAGACACTTTTTTCAAATTTGCTTTCTTACCATGACATTAAGGGGGATAACAATGACATAGCGAGCTGATAACTTGTTCAAATCAAAATACGTATACAGAAAATAAATACACCCGAGTAACCTTTATATCTATAAACTTTTTGAAATCGATCAGACCTCAGATATAATAATAATCAACCCACGGAATACGTAGCTGATAGAGACTGATTTAAACTTAATCAGTAATCCTAAGTTTGATACCTGAAAATACAACTATATATATTAAGACTCGATGGAGTTTTTAAGCTTTGTCTGACTCCAACTTGAATAGAGTGGGCTAATATTTCCAAAAAATGATATAATAGCTACAAAATAAAGATATCCCACTAGAGATGATTAATAAAATGACAAGGTATTTAGTATGTTATTGTTCGCTGTGTAGTCACGTCATCTCATGATTAATGAATTCCCCGACCCCCATGGAATAGAAATGCTAACACTTAGATAGAGTTTTAATTATATATCACAGCATATTTTATTATTCTGAATTCATATATAGCTTATATTTCTGCCATCTTGCGAATGGGTTCTATACATCTAGACAAAGATTATGATTTATGCACTTAGCTGAGCAGAAGCAAAGGTCAAGCATTATCATGTTGAAATTAAATTATCAATAAAAAAGAAATGATGAAATGAAACGGCGTTACGATTTCTAAATGCTGCTGAAGAGAGTTCTCATAACAGTAAATGAAATATTAAATTTATAAATAAATGCTTGATACACTAACAGTTCAAAAGTCATACTTATCATTACTTTTTATTAACTGATAATGTAACTTTTTTACCTAGTGGTACATAGAAATTAAATTTCAAAAAATTTATTATTCAGGCTCTTCATTGATCATCCCTAAAAATCAATGAAATAGTAATCAAATTTAATGATTAAAAAAAACTGCTTTTCGTCTTTCGTTTATTTTGGAATCATAAAATTTTAGTGACAAATTTTATAAATATTACATATAAATTATTCTGGCCATTCATGATAGGAGAAAATATTCAGGCCAGGTGCTTTTGAATTTTGATAAAAACTGGAAGTATTCTGCTTACAAGAGCCATTGTACACGAAGAAAAAAAAACAAAGACTAATTAATCAAGATAATATAATCAATTCTTGATTCAAATAATGCTACAAGAACTCTAGCTCGTTTGATTAAGCAATATACATAAATTATTATAAATTTTTTAGTATCTTAATTTAATTTTTATGGATTAGAAAAAGATTCAAGTAATGCTAAGTTACTATCGAGAGGTACATGTCATTATTATTATTATTATTATTATTATTATTATTATTATTATTATTATTATTATTATTTGTGTCTTGGTGACTGAATGAATTTGCCTAGGTACGTATATCTGCCTGCTATTTTTTAGGGGAGAAAATGAAACAGCAACAACCCAGTAAGAGTAGTAGCAATGTTTGAATTAATTAATTTGACATTTGCAAAATATTTTTGCTGTTGACTATTGTGTCATGAAAATCTCATCGTCCCATATGGTGAATGGACTCAACTGTAATTGTTTTATCCAAATTGTTGCTTCACTCGCGAAAGAAGAGTGATGTTTCGTCTGCTTAAATATATCCCACATATTGATATATGATTCAGAAAACGAAGTTCACTATTTTAACGCAATCATGGTTTGTTAAAATATATATTCGTCCATGTACGGTATCATGTTCATATATATAACATTATCCCAAGAAAAAAAAAATGAAGACACTCATTAATTTGGAGAAAATTATATTGAAAGATTGTTTGCTAAGGGAAGCGAACAATGAAAAGTCAATGGAGGGCAGAAACTATACGTACACTTTGGAAAGTTGAAAATTTCTAGAAGGAAAAATTCTTAAACATATATCGCGATATCCTTATATCCTGATATATAGTGTAGGAACGTGAATGTCCTCAAAATTCTTAAACATAGAGGTTTTTTTTTTATTTTTTTAACTTAAACAGTAGTCATAATTATCTCTCGTATCTTCATCACATTCAACCGTTGAAACTCAATTATTTTATCAAATTCTAAACAAATGGCACCTAATATCCGTTATAGAGGAAAGCAAATCACTTTGATCATGGCAAGAAATTATCATTGCCATTGAACGTGTCTCAAAAATCATGCAACACTCAATTTCACTTGTTAAATTTGTCTAGATATGGATAAGACACAATAATCAACTGATATAGAAAGTACAAAGAGTTCTTTAATAGTAATAACAAAATACACACACACACATATATAAGGACATAAGGTTCATATTTGTCAACAAAGAAAGTTTATAATTCTACATTTCTAATTAATATTTTTGTACTGTTCATTAGGACACATGATTATAATAATGTGTTTGACTGTACAAGCATATCCTTATTGAGTTTGACCTTCCCTAGTTCCCTAGAAGATTATCATGATCATATATTATCACTATTTATTGATCGACTTGGCAAAAAAATAATTTCTTTTATTATTTAAATCAACCTACTCTAGCCGATAAGATTTACTTACTCCATTAACAGCTTTGTTTTTGGTTTATTATTTGTTGAGTTTCCTTCCAATGATATGATATGCATCATTTTATTAATTTATGCACGGTCATTCTTTAACGAAACCCTAGCGATTTAGTTCTCTACCATAGGTCCCAAAAATCAAGTCGTGTCTCCAAATTGGAAGAATCTATATATTTAATAACTGAAGGTTAGTCCTGCTTATTCTAACAGCTCTCGGTCCCCAAGTTGAAATTATAAATCTTCTCCGATTTTGAGTTGCTAACAGCAAGATTAATAGTGTAGGCATAATAAGTTTAGGGGACGTACGTTCACTTAGTTGTTTTTATCTATCTACATCATCTTTGCATCTATATTTATTTAATGACAAAGAGTAACCAATGTGATTAAATTAAGAAACAAAAGTAAAGTTACTACTACGTCTCATTATACAATAAAAAGAGAAACAATAGTTAAAAAAATATATATTAAAAAGTATTACTAATACGTCTGAGTATACTTTTATTAATCTCTCAATCTCTTAATCAGAACACTAGCTAGTTCCTTCAAAAAAAAAAAAACAGAACACTAGTTAAGAATACCGTTATTTTATTTTATTTGGATTCGTCCCTATCCTCTGTGTTTCTGTATCCTGGTTTCTTGACCAAGCTGATTAGTTGGATTTCGTAACATACATACATATATATATATATATATATATATATGCTTTATTCAAATTTTCAGTTAAATAAACTTTTGTCTTTACACAATTTCAGATTTTAATTCTTATTTTTTTTAATCTATTTTTATGCCCTCGTTTATTTTTATTTATGAATTTTAGTCCTTAAATAAGAAGGATTTAAAATGAACAACAGAAGGGTAAAAATTTAACTCCATATAAACTAAAACCGATGAAAAAAAAACAAAAAATAGGCAAAGAATTTAAAAAAAAAAAAAAAACTAAATCCAAAATCTAAAATTTTATAAAAATTGTGTTTGTATGTATCCTCTTTCTATATATATCCTGATGTCTTGACAAAACTTTACTTGTTAATTCGATTCGGTAAGATATATGTATCCTAAACATACATCTGAACATAAACCTTAACAATCTTTTCTTCACATATTTACTTTTTTTATGATATGGTTTGTAATAATCGGTAATTTATCTACTTCTAAACAAATGTTAATTTTGGGTCTGTTTTGAAAATTTTTTATAAAAGTACTTTTTAAAAGAAGTAAAAAATGAAATAAATTTTTTCAAAAGTAAAAATAAATTTTTTATTAACTAATTTTTAAAAGTTTAACAATATAATTTCTCTAAAAAATGAGATAACATCTACTAATAAAAAACTAATTTTAATTTATAAAAAAACTCATTTTTTTTTCTTTTTACACTTACATCCAAACACAACGTGACTATACGAGTGGGTCTTCAAACTAGTTAAATTTTATTCGATAGTATAAATCCTTGACTTACAACAATAACTACCCATCTTTGTCTTACCTGCGTAGTGCCACCTAATAAGTCATATATAATAGTACTGACTTCAAACTTTAGACAATGTTCTTTTAATCATTTTATTAATATTTTATATCATAATTTTGAGGTCACTCTAACGTGTGGCTGGTGTATGCAGTCACTGATCTTCTTTTGCCCTTTCACATGTCAGTGAGAGACATAATTGTCCTACACAACAAGAGCGAGGAATGATGCCTGTGTTATTATGTTAAAAAGTATTTGAAATCTTAGATGGAGTCGCAAAGTCCTGGGGGACAATGATTTTCAAAATCATCCAACAAAATAAATAAATTCTTGACTATAACGAGCGAGAATTTTGTAAATCATGGAACTAGCTAGGTTTCAAAATATGTTGTGCTTAATTGGAAAGTTTTATCATCATGTCTAACGTCTAATGCAATATTTAATGAAAATAATTATAAACAAGTACACAACTTAACTATGAGTATGAGGGGAAGAAAAGAAAGAACAATAGGACAACGTGCTCTTCTGAACTTCCTCTAGGCACTAACACCTTTAGACAAACAAGTGCATGCGTGTAGAGCTCTTAACAAATCAAAAATCTCAATTGTGATTCGGTCAATTATTATGTGATTAGGTGGTTAATATATATTATGTGCATATTTTCCTTCATGTAAATATATAATTTAACCTAATTTAATTTCTCTATTCATGACACTTCACGCTTACATCATAATTGTTGTTACCTCAAGAAGCTTAAAATTTGACGTAGCTGACTTCACGGTCAACTCAAATGTTAACAGGTGTTTCTCTCAAATCCACAAAATTTAAAACCAGGAAAAATATATTTGAAATTTTCAGAGAAAAAATATATTGCCTAGGGTGATGTTTTTTCTTCTCCGTTAATTCGTTTTCTCAAAGATATTTCATGGATTTTCGATCACGCATTGCATATATAGAAAATTCCAATGAATGCTATAGGGGGGAACTTGCGTCAAAAACGTTGCATTCAATCAAACACATAATCTATTAAAAATAGTTTTGAGGAAGAAGTACAATAATTTAGCATAACGCAGACGCTATTGAAGAAATGTGCTAATTAACATGTTTTAGGGCTAAGTCTACCCAAAAAGTAGTTGATATTTTTAGGGCTGCTGGAAAGTAATTGGCAAAAAAATCTCAGCCACGAATGTCATGTTTAGTGAAACTTTTGTGAAAAATACTTATATGTATTTATCATTTCATTTTTTATTATAGTGACCAAACAAAAAATTAGGCAGCCAGCTGGGCAATAAATAGCCAAAGTCCACTAAATAAAAAAAAAATTGAATGAATAATGACCATTGAAGCAAATTAGCAATATATAGAAAGAATAGATATTTTTAAGCTTCAGAAAAGATAATTTTTTTCTTTTTTCAAGAAACAGAAGACGAAGTCGTGGGTCTTATGAGAAATTGGTTTGGAGTCATCTATCTATCTAATGGGTTATGGGCCAATCTTTGGTACATAGCTAGTCCACATATAGCTTTGTATCTATAATAGTATATAAAAGGTATATTTTGGTATACATATTTTTATATCATTTTATTTTTATAATTATTGATATAAATTATTATTTTTATTTTTATAATTACCTTCACAATTTGAAACTATTCACTATTAAAAAATAAAACGTGGAAAAACAGTGAGGCATGAAGTGTCTGTTTTGTCCTGGTATCAATAATGAAAAAGCTCTTTAAAAAAATGAAAACAAACACAGTTTGTAGGGGGTGGGGAGGGACAGTTGGAAAAATTAAGAATGCAAAAATTGTAAAATAAACATCAGGCTATTATAACTTTAATTTTCTTCAAAAAGAAATTGTGTATTCTATTTATTGCATTTCAACTTGTCACATACTTAAAAAAATTAATATGCATTTACCTTGAGTATAAGTTTTTAAACTGTCAATTAATTTTAGATAATTGTTGATATTATTTTAATGATAATTATTATAGAATTTAATAAGATCATTATTGATATTATTTTAATGATAATTATTATAAAAGTTAATAAGATCATTATATATAATGGTTTGTAAATTTTTAATTGAATAATAATGTTATTTTTTTACAATAACAATTCATGTATTATTTATTAATTCCAGTAAAAGTGAACTATGAGTTAGACTTTACATATAATATTAAGAGTTCAAATATTGAAATTATTATTCTAAGGAAGACTCCCCTTATCCATCACCTACCACCCGAGACCTGATCTCACAAATTTGTCAATGAAGTTTCTTGATCATAAATATAAAAATACAGTTTAAAAATTTGTCACCTATTTAATTAATCAATGATGTATTAAAAAAAGTTTAACTAGCCAAATATTTTTTGTAGTTATTTAATGAAGTTATAACTTGTAACATATCCTCCAATTCAATTCTCTTAGTAATTTTAAAGAACCAAAATAAATTTTAAAAATAAGATGAAGGATAAAAGTATATTTTTTAACTAAAATTATAATATACAAATATTTTATAATTATTTCTTTTATTTTTATATTTTAAAATTTAATATGTTGAAATTTATATATATTAATTATTATTCTTTTTTGTTTATATTTTAAAATTATAAAAAAATGGTGTTCAACGCCTAACAAGTAGGTATTATCAGTTTTCTTAAATAAAAAAACGTAAACTTGTAAAAAAAAAAAAAAAAAAAAAACAATGACATCTTTCTATTAGGCGTTTTCTAATTATACATAAATTGGTAACTATATTTTATATTGTTTTGATAAATATTATTTTAGTATTATCTTAGAAAGAAAAACCCTATAGGTGTACTTGTACATCACACTATGAAATTTGTGCGTTTTCTATTTTCCAAAGATTCATCATTCAACTCCGGTAATTTAATGGTCATTTTTACTGTTGTAACGGAAAGATACAGGTCATTTCTCATGTGGCTATTTGCTGCTACATATTATCATAAAACAAGCGTTACAACTCACAAAAATACGGCCATTTTCTAGATACAACATTTACATCACCAATATTTTTAATCCAAGCTAATTAAAATCAATGATAAACAGGGCCTGAGAATTCTTTGGCCCGGGGCAAGGTAGAAAAAATAAGCCCCTAACACAAATTTTTTTAAATACAAATAATATTAAAAGATATAAAAATTCATTACATTCCAAATAATTTTCAAAACTGTATATTAAAGATACATATAATGCTTTATAAAAAGCATTTCCTTCTGACATTTCTTGACGCAAAATCATTTATAACCATATCTATATCGATTTTATCCAACATATTTCTCTCAATAGATAACATTGCTAGACCATTCAATCTCTCCTGCGACATTGTCGATCTCAAGTAATTTTTCAATAATTTCAACTTTGAAAAACTTTTTTCCGCGGAAGCTACTGTCACGGACATCGTTAATAGGATTCGATATGCAATAGAAACGTTGGGATAACAATCTGCATTTTTGACAAATTCAAGAATATCAATTGCTGTCATTGACTCATTTGGTAAAGCCATTTGCAACACCTTCATTTCAGAATAAAAGTCATATGCATCAACATCTGACAAAGTATTATGAGAAAATGTATCCTTAAAATTATTGCAACAATCTCTTAATCTATTGTTTTCCAAGGACTTCAACCTTGTAGAGTCAATTAAAAATCCAAAAACATTTTCCAAAATCTTTAGTTGATCAAACCTGTCTTTCAAAGAAGCAATCGCCATATCCACAATTACCAAAAAGTAGTTAACTCTAAAAGACTCTTCAGGTGATTGCAAATTTTCATCATGACAATCCTCACCAAATTGTTTTTTTGTAAAAATAGGACGTTTAGTTGAAAAATTTGGCTCTATATCCATACTTAATGCGAGATCTTTGGCAATACTCATACTATCTTCAAACCCTTCATTTCTATAATTTTCGAAATATAATATGATACCTTCCACTTCTTTCATAGTAGTATCAATGCACATTGTCTTGGATTGTAGTTTTTTACTCACCATGTTAATTGAAAA
>PYAF01006068.1:391262-403765 GCA_007407185.1 Glycine tomentella | reverse complement strand
ATTAACAATATCAATCTTAAATGAATCAAAGAACTAAATTGAAGAAAAAAAAAATAAATGATTAAGATAAACTTTTAAAAGATAAAAAACTAAATAAATGATCAAATTAAACTTTTTAAAAATAAATAACTAAATAAAAAAAGACAGATAATCAAATAAATCATTTAGCCTAAAATATATCAATGACCCCATAACTTTTTTTTTCAGGTAGCATAGACCATTAAGTTAACTGTTCAATTTTGGACCATGTTTTATTCACCATCGATTTATTAGTAAAGTAATTAAAGTTGGAGATTGATTACCAAAAACAATTTTAACGAGTTAAAAACAATTTATGGAAGTTATTGAATTATATCTATTTTGCATGGATATATTTTATTGACCAATTTCAACGTTAGAGGCATTAGGTGCTTATGGTGTCGTGAAAGTGGCCATCGGCGGCATTTCGGTGTTTCCGCAAATACCCTTTTCATTTTGTTCCATAGGGCTCCTCTCATCACCTTGGACTGTCTTTTCTCCTTCCTTGAGCATAGGAGATTTCTCTTGTCACCTTTCACCTCTATCACCTTGTCTTTATCTTTTATTTTACTCCATTCAAGGATACAAGTCACAAGTATTTTTGACAATTTTTCTACTGAAAATATAAATTTTTTCCAATAAAAAAACCTTCAAAAATATTTCTAACATTATATCCAAACAAACTCTTAAGATTTTCTCTTCTGTCCACAAACCTTTAGAAACCCAATAAACTTGTTGCCCCCACTCATTCCAAGTTTTTTATTGCTCCCTAGTCCCTACTTCACTCATTAAGCACAAAACTCCTTCTAAGATTGCATTTTCAGATTCTCTAGCACCACCATAGTGTGTGGTTTTCAGCATCACCACACCACCACTCACTCTTTTTGAAGAGACGAAAAGTGGCAACATAGACCGTATCTTCAAGTAGGTCGGAGCCCCTGTGTCTTGTCGTAGCGTCATATACAAGCATCGCCTCTTGCATCATACGTAGGCCCATTTTTTAATTAATTATAAACACAAGTTACTTTTTTAAATAATAAAATTAATTGTGATATAAATTATTTTTTAAAATTGAAATTAAATTAATAAAAAGACAATATATCATTTTATAATTAACTGAATTAATTAGATAGAGGTTGCCATTTACAAAATTATTCCTAAAAGAGTTCCTTCCTTATTATTGATTTTATTGATAGCACTGGAAAGATAACTCCGCCTTCTCCTTACTCCTTTTTCTTGTAAAGACGAAGAAACAATTTCTATTTTCTCTACTATTTAGTACGACGACGAAGAATCAAATTACTTGAAGCCTGAAAGCTTAGGTTTGAAGCTACGAGTGAAACCGCTGTCCAAATACAAACAATAAGTGTCGGAGCTGCTACAATTGCTTCAACGGGAGCTGCTGTAGGTATTGGAAAGGTATGTCTTTTCTTCTTGACTTTCTATGTTCTTCTTAGGTTCATTCTCCCTTTGGATTTAGAAGTGAAAGTCTTTTGCTTCTATCTAACAAGGCCCAAGTTACAGTAGGCTCTTTCTATTATGAAATGGTTCATCTGTATTTATTGGTTAGTTTAGTATATAGGATTTCTACCTTCTTTGATTTGATTTTACTTCATTCCCCCTTGACTATGCTTCCGCTCGATCCAAGGAGCTCTGGGGTCGGTCCATGGATTCTTTTTCCTTTTGCCACATTTCACTCAAAGGATTGAAGGGAGACAGTGCATCAAGCTGTTCACAAGGGCCAGCTTGATCCTCTTCCCCAGGATCCCAAATGAGGAAATCCTGGGAGAGCCACCGACTCCAACTACCATCCATGTACGATCCATACCAGATCTGACTAACTGCCCATCCTACCTCCTCTACATTCTTGACAACCGTTCGTATTCTTCCTCAAATATGTCACTTTTCCTTTATCTAATTGCAACCTATTGATCGGATTTACTGTACGCGGATATCTTCACTAATGATTCCACCTCCTACTCCTTCCCCGACACACAAAAAGAGTGCTAAAGTCGGAAATCACTCTCTGTCTAAAGTATGGAGCTTTTTTAGCTCTAAAGGTGCGAAGCGATAAAACTTATCCCAATAGGATTCCTTCTTTTTTCTTTGTGAGTTTTGGGGGTATCCCCATTTATAGGTCCGAGATCCACATCTATGAATTGAAAGGTCCGAATAATCCATTCTGTAATCAGTTATTAGAATCAATAGGTCTTCAAATCTTTCATTTGAAAAAATGGAAACCCTTATTATTGGATGACCAAGATACTTCCCCAAAATCAAAATTCTTGCTTCTCTGCTTCGAGTCGCCCTTTCTTACCAGATATTGGATTCCCTTTCAAAAGATGCCGAGTAAGATCAGGTGATTTTCTTCCTCTAGTTAGGCATAGTCCGAATTAGCTCGTGGTAATTGAATTAATTATTATATGTACTATTTTGATAATAGAAATTGAATTAATTATGATATTAATTTGTATCATAATTAGTTTTATTACAATTAAAAATGTAACTTATATCATCATTAATTCAAATATAAATAAAAATTTATTTTATATAACAATTGATTCGATTATTGTTAAAAAAAGGTAATGTGTTATCGTTTTATAAAATATACAATGCAAACATGTTTTTATTATTTATTTTTAAAGGAATGTGTCTCTATGAAAAGGCTAATTTTGGAAAAATAAAATTTAAAACACATGTAACGGTGTAAATAGCAAATTTGGGAATGAGAATAGCGATTCCTTACTCGGCCAGGCCTAAATAAATGTGCTCGAGTTAGAAATTTTAGTTGCACAGTATCTCGCTTGCCATTTTGTTGTTTGTTTAAGTCTTTTATTATTATTATTATTATTATTATTATTATTATTAGGGAAAACAGGAATTTCGTTCTAACTTTTTTACGTATTTTAAATAAAATAATAAAATTTAGTGAGTGATTTGTGAAGATAATTATATTGTTATCTATATCATTATATAAACGAAACACCAATTTTTGTACATGTCTTTACTTTCCACTTTTATTAAGTTCATTCTACCCTTTAATACTTCAAAAACAATTGTAATTACATAGTATGTACTGTGGGCCTCATGTATTTTTCTGAAGATAAAATTATTGGGTTTAAAGTTTGATATATTCTTATATTATAAATTTGTGATTTCCCTATACAAGTTTTGTTTTGAATTCAACAATAGAATGTTAATTATTTGTTAAAGATGTGGTAAAAATAAAAAGAGAATTATTGAGATAAAATTGTTGGAATAAAGTTGGATTATCTTATCATACATCAACCTGAATAATTTTAATTTTAATTTAATACATATTAGTGTATAATAAGATAAATTAATAATATATATATATATATATTAGTGAGATAGAAATTGGAAATACAGACGTAATAACACTTGTGTTTTTGTTAGTAGAAGTAAAATAATAATTTATGAGTATAATTATAGAAATAAAATGCATATAAACATTTATACATCAAAATACTTTATTTCTTTTATATATAATTATAGATTATTATTGTTATTATTTTGGTACAAAATAATTTTTTTAGTGCAACTTATTTTTTCTTATAATGAAAGAGAATTTGGATTAAAATTAAAAGAAAAATATTTTTCCACATTTGTAGATAATCATTGACTCATACTAGGGAAGAGTAAATGTTGATTTCTTTTTATTCTTTTCTTTTTACAACAATATCAATATATTTTTTTATACATAAAAAAATTGAATCATACTAGGTAAGATAATCATTGACTCATTTATTTTTCAATGATATAAGAAATTAACAAAAATATCAATATACTTTTTTATACATAAAAAAAATAGTCCCTACACAATTTACCCGTACATCACCTAGATCTTCTGTCTAGTGCAGAATATAGTGTGTTTAAGAAGTTATTTACTTTAATAACCTATAAGTTTGGAGTAAAAAAAATTATATATAAGCTAGTTTGATTAATTTATTTATAAGTTGGTTTGACTAAATAATATTTTATAGAAAGTAAATGGAGGTGATTTTTATAAGTCAACCTATACATAAATCATTTTAGTTTATTGATAAGAATTATTTTTATCTCAATTTTTCTTATATAAGTATTTAATTGAGAAATTTATTTGGCCAAAGTGTATTAAGGGTCCACTTGCTGGACCAAGACATTTGGTTCCAAGACTGACAGTTAACTTCTTCTGACCTTTCAATCTCTTTGAAATTGAGACTTAACGTGCTTTAAAAGATTTCTAGTTTATTCAGTAAAAAATTCGTTTTCAATTGAAGATTTTGTAGATAAAACCTATACTTCTGACGGTGAATATTATTAAATAGAAAAAATAAGATAAAAAAAATCAAATACAACATATAACAATGCATACTAGGATAAATACCATATGAATTATTTGACCCCTTTATTTTTTATTTTGGGCATTGAAATTTTTATTATGATTATGTTTGATACAATTAGTTGAAAAATTAGTTAAAAATTAAAAAATTATTTTATTAAATTATAAGTATTTGATAAAATTATTTATCGAAATAGTTAAAAAATATAAAATTATATAAATTGACATAAAATTTTGTTTTAAATAAAAAATTAAAAATTAAATCTAATAAATATTTAAGGAAAAAATGTAACAAACAGAAACTTAAAACTAATGTTTTAAAAAAAATATTTCAACGTCTAAAAAAATTAAAAATTATTAAAAATTATTTACCAGAGAATTAAATAAACTTTTCAATTAATAAAAAATAAAAATGTTATTAAACACATTCTTAATTCCCTGTCAATGTTACGCCTCAACTCTTATGTCATGCTCTACTAAGATAGCATGTATAGAAGCATGTGATGAAGTATTTGATATTATTAAATTTAGGGTATATTTGAATATAAGTTATCAGTATTTTTTGGAGATTTTTTACTAAAAATATATAAAAAAAAAATCAGTTTGAAAAATTTTTAAAAACACAATTCTAATCTTTTATCCAAATTGACTCTCCCATCATGACTTCCCAAACTAACTGAAACAACTCAGTTTCAACAAATCAAAATTGCATCAGAAGCGAAAACAAGCCAGTTAGCCAGATTTCACTTTTATCTGTCTTTTTCTCTTTTTCTTCTCGGATGGCATAATTTTAGATTATAAGTTGGAAAGCGTAATTCTTTAGAATCTTTACAACTAAGTTTCAACAAACTGAAGTTCAATCAAAAGCAAAAAGAAGCATAATAAAACATTTTCGTATGCAATTAAACGTACTTTTTTTTGGCAGTGGAAAATATTTAAAAGCTTAAATGCTCTCTTTGTCACTCAAAAAGGTGTGCAACAAAGAATGTGTCAACTTCCCAAGAAGAAGAACAAATGCCTTAAAAGGAAAGCACTTAGCAGAAAATTCTATCTCTATCTTGGTCTGAGATCAGGTGTTCATGTAGCAGATTTCTTCTTCTTCTTTTGGCCATGATCTATCATTCTATCTTTAGATTTGAAGACACAAAGACGTTGCCCAATAATAGAACACGGTCAAAACAGGACGGTGTAAATAATAAATAAATTTATATATTTCAAAATTAATAAACATTTAATACTTTTCCAAATATTTTTAGTGAGTACCTTAAACACTCATCGTAAGAAATTAAACAGAAAAATATTAATGAAAACACAATATTTAACACATTATAAACTTAAAAGAATTGCATTTTAGTAAATATTTTATTTTATTTTTGAACATTTTTTCGTTGAACATTGTTGCTCTATTGTTCCTTCTTATTTATTTATTAAAAATACCAAATAAAGTATAAAACTATGTATATAAAAGAGAGAAAAAAAAAGTATACAGAAATCTCCATACACTTATAAAATCTAGAGTGACATTAAATGCTAAAATAATTTAACTTCAACCTAATAATTTTTTTTCATAAGAGTTTTTTTAAACAATATTATTTAAAAGACTATTGAACACTAAATATCAACATCTTTTGAATTTTAGTTTATCATGTTGTATGATACTAAGTTTTTCTATTAGCACTAATATTGAGTACCCACTAAATTTATTAGTGTAACAATATACACCATTTTTTTTTTTAGATTTGAAAAATTTAATTGTTTTTTAGTTATTTTTTGTCATATATTAACTTGGTATATGGTGATTCATATCTTTTCAAATGTCATTAAGTTATTTAATTATGAGATCCTACATTTAAATTTCATTGTCCTCGTTATATACACACACAAAAAGTTATTCAATCATTAGGTGGGAGCAAAATACCATACATATTTACATGTTCTGCTTTTCTTGAGTTTACTTTTATTTTGTATTTGTATTTAAAACAAAAAAATTAGTTGAATAAAAAATAATTTCACGCTGAACTTCTATTTTGTCAACATAGATTGCCTAGTAGCACCTAGAGAAATATACTCTTTACTTCTATCTTAACGAGTTTGAACCTTAGCTGTCACTTCAAAAAAGCAGATTCATAATTTTAATTATACCTTTTAATTTGATGGGTGAGTAGTTAAGATTGTTTGAAGAAATACTAATTTTGATTATCAAAGAAACTGATTCTTTTCTTTTTAGCATTACCGTCAATGAAACCTCTAAATTGGAAGAAATGCATTTTGACATTATTATGCAGAGCTACCTCTATCACCAACCACCTTAGGCACACAGTTATTGAAAAACTATAGGCCAGTCTATAACACCTTGCCTCACTGCTATAAAAGAATGATGCAACTCAATCCGACTAAAAATTGGAGGGAGAAACATCAATGTAGTTATGTAGATATATTCAAACAAATTATTCACAATTCACGCATAATCCTGCAAAAATGAAAATAAATAAACGTCTTTTCAGGAATGTAATGAAGTAGTAAATATAGTGGGGAATAGAAACCCTCAACAAAGACTCAGAATAACTAAAGGGACTAAGGAGAATTAAGGCAGTAAGAGTGTAAGACAGGACATACACAGCTGGTTTTCTATAATAATCCCCTCAAATGAATAAACAAACAAACAAACAACACTTGTGTAATAAGCATGCCAAAAACAGGCCAATGATGAAATAATGAGGTCTTTCTTCAATTCTATATTCAAGCTTGGGTGTGGCCAATGATGAAATAATGGGGTCTTTCTTCAGTTCTGTATTCAAGCTTGTGACACACCCGAGTCAACAGAATGGTATTGTTGGGAATATCCATTATCAGCATCTTTAAAATCATGATTTTTCCCTTCCTCTTTCTCTAAACTAGGATGACAAATTTCCTCAATCTTGCTTGCCACCACATCCATTGAAGGTCTCTTATCAGGATATTGAGCAGTACATTCAAGGGCAAGCTGCAAAAGCTTGACCATTTCCTCCTCAACACTTTGGTACCTTAGAAGCTCCATGTCAAATACCTCAGTGTTCCACTCATCTTGAACCACAGATTGGACCCATCTTGGGAGGTCCACCCCTTCATCATTTAGTGAAGAATGAGTAGGAGCCTTCCCTGTAAGCAGCTCCAAAAGCATGATACCAAAGCTATAGACATCGGCTTTTTGGGATATTTTGCGTGCATCAGTGACCTCTGGCGCACGGTAACCAGACACACGGTTTGGTGTAGAGGTTGGGAGAGCAAGGTAAGCAAGGCCAAAGTCCGAGATGCGAGCTTCAAAAGTTTTGGTGAGAAGGATATTCGATGACTTGATGTTTCCATGGGAGGATGTTGGGCCATGAGAATGAATGTATGCAATCCCATGAGCAGCGCCAAGGGCAATGGCAGACCTTGTTTCCCAATTCAGTGGAGTCCTCCCCACTCCACCATTTGCTATAACAACAAAAACAGAAACATATGTAAGATAAAGATGTCAGATCACAAGGTGCTTGACTTCATAGCATCCGAATTAAAATCTTTTTTTTTTTTCGCATCCCAATTCAAATTCATTGCAGGTTCATTCAACTAAGAATTACCAAATGCAGCCTACATTTTTCATTTCATCAAATGTAGAGCCTTTGATCCTCATATTACATTCACAAGCGAAGAAGTATTTAACAAGCAATCACTAAATCCTGGAGCCTTATACAGTCAACATAACTACAAAATAAGCTTTTAAGTGTTAGTTAGAATTAGAAAGTACAATCATGAAAGAAAGCATTTACTGACAACAAATTTTCCATTAGAACATTGAGGATCAGTCTTAAGACCTAATTAAGAGGCAAACAAATTCAGCTTTCTCAGATAATTTTTTAGACAACAGACTTCACTCTTGATGCAAGATTCTCTCTCCCTTGGACATAATCTAGAGCAAGTATGCATTGGCATCCATTATTCATCCAATCTAGAATATCAAACGTCAATTTTGTCACTAAACCAAACCGTTTTTTTTAACTCAGAAAAGTAAACCAAAATCCGACAAGCAGAAAAATGTGATAAAATGAAGCCACACTCTAGACAAGACAGTTAGCAGAACTGAAACCAGGCCATGACAGTACATTACAAAACTGAACAAGAAACAACAACAACAAAAGCAAAGAGAAACATAAAAACAACAAGTAGCCACCCAAAGAGATAACACGGAGTAGACACAAGAACAACCACAATCATTCATTCACCTGAATTAGAAACAAAAGCAATTAGCACCAAGACAGAGAGAAAAACACTATTGTCCAAAAACAACAACAACCAAGCATGAAAGATGGGGTACCAATTACCATGTAAGAGAGCAGATAAGCTTCCCATAGGCATGTAATCATACACAACAAGCTTCTCATCCCTGCTAAAGTAATAACCCCTTAGTGGGACCAAGTTGTGATGAACCATCTTCCCCACTTGATCAATCTTCTCCCTGAATTCCTTCTCTGTTGCAGTAACATCCTTCAACCTCTTCACCGCCACACTCGCCCCCATCTCCATCGTCGCCTTATAAGTCGTCCCAAACGTACCTTTCCCCAAAACTTCAGCTGATGCCCTCAACAACTCATCCAAACTAAAAACTCTACTCACATTCCCAAAAAACACCAAACTCTTATTATCTCCACCGCCACCACCACTACTTCGAACCTCACTCTTCTCCACCGAACTTGAATTCCCGCCACTCACATTACTCTTCTCACGAGACACTACTTCACCTTCCACAACACGCTTCTCAGGTGGCAAAGTTTCATTCTCATTTTTCTTGTTCCTTTTTCTACACAAAAAGAACAAAAGCAGCAGAATCAACAACACACCAACCACGGAACCAATAACAATACCCGCAATGGCACCACCGGATAGTTTACTCTTCTTCTTATTCTCCTCAGTTCCGGGGCAAAGCTGCAAGGGCTTCCCGCAGAGCTGCGAGTTTCCGAGAAAAGCGGTTCGGTCGTGACGCGAAAACCGGTTCGGAATGGATCCGGTTAGCGAATTAAACGACACGTTGAACTGATCGAGCGGCGGAGCATCAAGGTCAGGGATCGAACCAGTGAAATTGTTGCGTTCTAAATAAAGAGTGGCCAAACGAGTTAAGCTGTTGAACTTTGGCGAAATCTCACCGCTGAAATTGTTGTTACCCAAATTCAACCTCACCAGATTCTGCAACGCGAACACCGAATCGGAGACCTCACCGGAGAAGAAGTTTCCCTGTAAGTAGAGGTTACGGAGAGATTTCAGGTTTGCGAAGTCATCGGGGATTCGTCCGGTTAGCGCGTTGAACCGGAGGGAGAGTGTCTGCAGTTCGGTGAGGTTGCCCAAACCGGAGGGAAGCGAACCGGAGAGACCCATCGCGGGAAGACGCAACATAATTACTCTGCCGCTGGCGCAGACCACGCCGGTCCACGAACAAGGGCTTGTTTGGGTAGAGTTCCATAACAACGTGCGTCCCCCCACCGCGCTTCGGAGTAACAACAACCCCGCTCTGTCCGAAGCTAGATCCGAACCTACAATGGTTAAGAGACCAAACATAAACACTAACAGAATCGTTTCTTTGACTAGCGCAGACTTCATTTTGGTGGTTCGAGTTGTCCGAGGAAGCAGGTTATTGGTTAAGGAATTGGCGCCATGGGGAACAAACACGAAACAACCTCGATGGGAGTGTGGTTTTGTTGTGCTGAGGAAATAAAAGGAAAACAAAAAATACTAAAAACTAAAAGAAGAGAGTTGCGTGAGGTGAGGGTGGTGGGTGTCACGTATTATAGAGCAATGCCTCTGTTGCGAGCGAAATGAGAGAGAATCAGAGGGGAAATGATAGCGTACGTTCACGTGCAAGGAGAGACCGGTGTGTCTCGCCGGTCACCGGTGTTTTATTTTTCAGATTTAAAGAATGATAAATACTATGTCTGACACATCACGGATTCGTACCTCAAATTTAATCTTTCAATATCCAAAAATGTCAAGAATTGATATTGGTCCAGAGATTTATAATTTACTATCAAATTAATTTTTTAATATTATAATTTAATAATAAAATAATCTACAAAATTTAAGGATAAAATCAATCTATCACAAATTTTTAATACACATTCATTATATGTTGATTTAAATTTTTTATCTTTTTAAAATCAATTTAGTACTAAAATAAGTATTTATATTTAAAAAAATTGGGGAAGGTTCGGAGTGGGGCCCGCATGTTGGAGTGGTCCAGTTGAAACTTAATATATAGCGTGGGAAAAAACTTATTTTATGCATGTGGGGTGCCGTACTTGTTTTTTTTCCATTATTTTTTAGCTTTAAAGCTAGCTATTTAGAAAATGGAAGGTAGAGTTTTTCTTTTGCCTGTTTGACTAACTGTTGGTGTAGGTTGATGAAAGTTTGTTTTTTCAATGGAATTTGAATATAGTATGTAGTAAAATGACTTGTTTGAATATAAAAATTAGATGACTTTTCAAAATGGTGGATATTTTGCCAGAATTTATTTTAAGTGAAATAAGGATAATTTAAATATATTTTAAAATGGAAAGAAAGTAAGTTTTTTTTTTTTCTGTTTTTAGTAGTATGAATCTCTACTCTCATCTCTCTTTCTTCTATTCTCCCTTTCTCATCTTTCATATATCTCCTTTTTTTTTTCTTTTCCTTTTCTCAATTACATATCTCTCCCTCCCTTTCTTCTTCTACACGCGTTTTTGCTCTTTTTACTACTTCACTTTTCTTTCCTTACACCTCTCTTAAATCTTTAATTCATATTTATTAGTAAATATATTTTTTAGCAATGAAATATAGATTTACATCTTTATTAGTAATAAAAAAATATCACTGTTTACTCTTTTATTATTAAACAACATTTTCATATTCGTAAAATTATGTTACAATCAAAATCCTAAGTACTTAGTGTATGATTTTGTATTTATTTGCTATCTAAAAATGTATAATTAATCATTTAATGTGTTACCTTTTTCTATTTTAAAAAGTACTTTCTTTTCATTTTTTAAGTTTTGACTAACATTTATAGTAAATGACTAACAATTACTAAAATAAACATTTATTGCCGTAAAAAAATTATATTAAAAACATTTTAAAAGTAAATATTCATAAAGAAAATTTTGCAAATTAAGAAATTAAACTAGTTTTTAAAATAAAAAGAAAACAAAAAAAAATACTTTCTCTAAACAAAACATTGTAAAAAAAGTAATTAATATAATTAAGTTCATATGTATCTTAAATTTCTTAAAAATTTGAATCTTCATCCTATACACAACCGTCCAAAAAATTAAAATGTGTTTAAGGGGCAAAACTCTCAGCTAAGGCAGCTGCTAACCCTTTCCTTTCACATCTTGTAATGGACCATTTTCTTTTCGAGCAATTGGTCTTTTTTTTTTTTTTGTTATTTTCCTTAATGAAATAGTACTATTTTTTTTTTACTACAGATTTCTACCAACGGAAATCTCATTTTATGTTTGATTTCCCCTTCGTTTCATAGAAAAGGTTAAAGGTATAGGAAAAAAAAAGTTAAAGGCGTTTTCGTCGAAGACGATAAAACTCTTAGAATAGCAACTTTACATTAATTATTAGATTTTTTTTCTTAATTATATTGGTAAAACGAAAAATAGATCAAGTCTTCTTGTTACATAATTTTTAATATTTTTAATGAGAATTATTCTCAAACAAGAAATTTATTCAGATATTTTGAATTTATATTATGTTGAAAGAACATATAATTTAAAATTATTATAATGATAGAAGAGACTTATTTCTTTCGCACCTTCGTTAAATTAGGATATATATATATATATATATATATATATATATATATATATATCCTAATTAAGGTGAAAAATTTAAGTAGAGATTCTTCATTCTTACTATTGTATTTACAACTACTAGAAATTTATTTACTCAAACATTCTTTTAATTTAATAAGGTAAGAAGAAACTCTACTTACAATTTTAAATATAATTTTATTTCTTTAAAAATGAGGATTCACCTTTAAATATTAAATAAAACAAATACTAATAGTGAAGTAATCGTGGTTGTTGAGGCATGTCGTAAGAGTTGAAACTATTCTTTATTGCACTACGAAAGAGCTAATAAAAGCTACCCTTTT
>PYAF01006068.1:372371-385364 GCA_007407185.1 Glycine tomentella | reverse complement strand
AAAATTTAATAAAATAATTCTATAAATAATTTAAAAATTAATTTATACAATTTTCTTGATTTATATAATTGGTATTAAAAATCAATTTACTAAATAATTTTTATAGTTAAAATGAAAATATTAACATGTAATTTTTTAAAGAATTAAATATTAAAATTTATTAATTTATATAGTTAGAATAAAAATTATTTAAATATTTACATAATTTTTTATAATTTTTATAATTTAAATATTAATTGATACAATTATATTATTGATATAATTAGAGAAAAAATAGTTTATATTTTAAAATTAATTTATAAAATAATTTATGTAAATAATTAATGAATTAATTATTTAATTTAATAATAAATTATTAAAATAAAAATAAAAATAAAAGTAAACTATTAAAATTAAAATATATAAAATGATATAAAATAAAATTTAAAATATTTATATATTAAATATTTTTAATTTACAAATCATTATAATTTGAAAAAAATTAAAATTTCTTTATTAGTGATACATGCAAATAGAGTTTATAAGGTTAACTAAACAAAATAAGTATTTTAATAGTTTATCACCTTATTTTTTAATAAAAACTTATGAATTCAACTCTTACCACAATTTCTTTTATTTTTCACATTGTTTAACCTCCTTATTATATAAGTGTTATGTCTACAATCTATATCTGTGTCATATGAGTATCAATATATTATATCAAAATTAACATTTGATTTTAAATAATCTATTAATAGAATGACTAAAATTATTTTACAAATGATAAAACCAAATATTTTAAATTAAAAATAAAAAAAAACAAAATTACAAATTTAAAATTATAGAAAACTAAAATTACAATTTACCCTATAAAAATCTGTTGTTTGCATAAAATTTCCTAAGAATAAATAGTTTCTAATAATACAGTTAGTTAAGGTATGTTGTTTAACAGTAAAATAGTTTATGTAATTGCCTTTAATTTACTCTTATAGGCAGTAACAAAAATGACTTAATATATGATCGGAGCAACTGTATGTAAAAATAAAATGATAAATAAATATAAGATATATTTTTTTCTTAACTAAAAATGTTCTAGAGTCTAAAATTAAGAAGTCAGAATAATATCACATAATTTTTAATTTTGGTGTTACTTATGCTTGTATTATACAGTTGGCAATCGATATAATATTTGATAAAATATTTTTTAAAGGCCCAAATCTGTACTCCCCAGGTCCCACAGTATCAGCTCAACTGATAATCAAAATCTGTTGACTAAAGACTTAATGCATGTTTGGATATTCGTTACATATCAATATTAGTGACAATGAAATTTATAAAAATATTCTAATCCAATTTTTTGTGTTCAATTTATAGTAAATCATTAGATTTAATCTCAAAATTTGTACACAACAAATTGAACTCAAAAATTGTACACAACAAATTGAACTGCTCTTAAATTACTTTGTCTATCTACTATTCTTCACACACCTAATGTTCCTCTGTAATCTAGTTGGCAACTTTCCAGCTGTTACACCACTCCTATATAATATTCACATTATTGATGACTGATTAGATGGATAGTTTGATAGAGTATGCCCCATTTGGAGAAGTCATTAAGTTACAGTTGAGCATATGTTGGTTGTTTAATTAGTGAGAATCAACAACTCTTATATGGGTTTTTTCATACCAAATTATGTTTCCAGATGGATCAAGGTGGGAGGAATCGGATCTTTTAGACTAATGCAAGCTCTTGGTTTATTTAGCAAAAGGTTTCAGCAAAGTAACATGAAAGTTACACAAGGTTCATTTCAATCAAAGAGGAAACACAATATACACACACATGGTCTTATTCCTTACATCATAAGCACATTTTTTTTTTGTTCTCAATTATTATTCATATAAACATATTATAGATTTGAAAACCTTAAATTAAAGCCTGCTAGTGATGTTAATGTTTCTCACTTTAGGCGTTTTGGGTGTTGCATCTTTAGGCACAACAATGGTGAGGACTCCATTTTCCACCTGTGCCTTAATCTGATCCACCTTCACATTCTCTGGCAATTCAATTTCCCTTGAGAAACCCCCCTTCCCAGTGCTTCTCTCAGCCACATGCCAAACAGTATCCTTCTCCTTAGCTTGAGGTTCCTCTCTCCCACCTTCCCCTTTGATGTGAAGAATATTCCCATCCTCAATCTGCACCTTTATGTCTTCCTTGCTGAATCCTATCCACACACATACCCGTCATCCAAAACTCAATTATAATCATTCAACCACTCCACTAATCAAGTCAAACCCACAAAAAGATTCCATTTTCACCATCATACACAGAATCACCACTCAAGATTCTAATGGATCATGAAAGAGTGTAATAAAATAAAGGACAAAATTTAGATGTAATTCTCTATAAAATTTTGTTGTTACTCTCCTTATTAAAAATTGGAGTTCCACTTCTATAATGTGTTACAAAAATTTACACTAATACTAACATAGATTATCAAGGTGATTAAAATTTTAATTAATTCTATTCCTTAGAATAAAAACATTTGTTGAAAGTTTACAACAACATAAACACGTTACTCAAACTCAACCAATTAAACTAGATTTCTTCGATTAAAAATAACATCAAAAGCACATAAATAATTCTATCTCTCAGTTTTTTTCATACAAATATTAACATGGTACCTGGAACGTTGACTTTTAAGATGTGGGCAGTGGGTGATTCGACCCAATCTAAGAGGGCTACTGAGCCAGACCATTCTCTGAAAATTGGAGGGTGACCCCAGATGAAGCGTCTGAAAGGGTATCCAAAGATAGTGTCAGCCATTGATTAATGATATTACACTACCCAGACAAAAGAGAACTCTAGTAGAAGAAGAGATAAACTTGTTGTCTAATGATATGGTGCTTGCAATTTTTTTTATGAACAATGAAATTATTATATGTATTTTTGTGTTCGTGGTCGCGGACACTCCAGAATGTTCTTTGGTTGATCCTATGTTCATCTTCAATTAACAATTATCCGTCGTTCAGGTTCTGGGTTCTTCTACTGAAAAGCGAAATGGGAAGTGATACGCTGCAACTGGGTTTTCCAATTCGAGCCCAATTATTTGGGCCTAGTATTGTGGTATATGACTTAGAGTTATTGGGCTTGCAATTTGTCAATAAAAGAAAAGTGAATATGTTCCTTGGCATTTTAGATACTAAATTAATTACTACCTTCTAACTAAAATACATTAAATATAAAAAAATTGTTTTATTTGATGACCACGACATTGGAGTGGAATATCCGGTAACTTTTTTTTATGATTAATTTTCATTAGAGGAACCTAACGAAACATTTTTAGTGAGATATTTCATCTCAATCACATTTTGTCTATGTACAACATTCAAATTTGAGAGATTTTATTTTAAAAAATTGAGTTGAGAATTATTTAGACCAACGATTTGTACGAACACCTTATTGATATTATACATTGGTTTGATTATTATACAGTATAAATATATATACGATAAAATATTACAATAATGTGATTCATAATTCAGGTCTCCCTTTAATTTTCATTTTGACAATCACTTTTTACTTCTTGATATGCTTAACTTTCGGTTTCAAATCCATGTAACTTAATCTAAATTATGATATGAAGATTTTCAATCCAAAATCGAACACATCATCCATGAAATTAAATAATATATAGCTCTTTAAAGTTATAGGAAGTTTCCATTCCCCATGTTACACTTTTGTTCCTTTCATTCACGGATGCAAACATAGGTACATTGTTGATAATGTTGATAGAGACAGTGTTCCGATATCTCAAAGTGAGGTACATGAGCTAATCGTGAGTTTTAAAAATGAATATTGTCATTTTTCAAAAATAATTCTTAGGACTAGAATCATTTAACGATAGAGAGGTTTGCTGCTATATATGAGGTCATTGACAGGCTAACCAAACACTCAAGATCTGCAAAATGATCCTTGGTTTGACTAGTATTTTATTAGAGAATGAATCAAATTATATAAGTATAACTTTTATAATTATTATTTTATTTTATAATTTTATTTGAATAATATTTTCTTAAAACTTATCATTGGATGTTTTTTTTTTACATATGTAAAATCAATGTAAAATTACATTTAAAATTACATAGATTACATATGTAATATTACATATTAATTTCATAAATTAATTGTTATTTCATTTATATAAATTACATATATAAAATTTCATATTAATTTAAAATTAATTGTTATTTCGTTTATATAGATTAAAATCAATGTAATATATATTTCAAAATATATTAAAATATGTATCATTTGATTATCTTTTTATTATTGTTTAATTTTGACAAAATTTAACAAACACAATTTTAATAATATGTAAATATAATTCAACAGCTGAATTAATAAAAATCATATTTTATATCAAATTATAAAAATAGTATTATTAAAGTTACACTAATCTAATTTGATTTTTCTTATTTTATTATTTTAGGTCAAAGAGGTAGAGTATAAAATTCTTCGCCGTAGAGAATGTCTTCCTTAATTAACTTAGTTGTGGTTCAAGTATGTATGTACAATAATCAAACTTGTCAAATCATCCATCCAATGTTTTAATGTACGATTAAACCAATTAGTTACTCTTGAACAAATTTTAGGTAAGAGTCCAAAAAGTTCGTGGGCGCATATATATAACTGATATAAGGTTGATAAACAAAGCAAAAATATGATACAACTTTAAAGAAACAAAAGAATAATATATTCACTTTTTCTTTACAAGAATGAGACATGGTTTTGTGGGGAGGAAAGTAACTAGAATCTCTTAGCTCACTCCCCCTCTATCTTCTTGTCTTCAAAATTTCAAATAAAAATGTTCATTGTGCATTTTTTTTCCATATGGTATCCTCCTCAAGGTTCAAAGTTCTCTTTCGAATTGAATTTTAAACATAAAAGGAAACTAAAAAAAGAAAAAGAAAAAGAAAAGCAAAAGAAGCACAAAAGCAAACCAATACAGGTGATAGGAGGGCAACAAGTGAAAACTGATCGACAAGTGCTGGTGCCACTTCGAGTCACAAACTTAATTTAATTTATTTACCTGCATGGGAAAGATACAATCGAAAAGAAAGAATCATGTTAAAATATTGCTGAATCATTTTCTTTTTCTTTTCTCAATACAATAAATCAAATTAAAATAAGTGGAAATTAAACAAAGAGGAATATATATATATATATATATATATATATATATATATATATATTACTTACCCTGTCGCCCACAAATCTTGCTCAAGAAAGCAAGGAAAATAATAAGTATAGCCACTCCCGCTAATGATCCAATAATTATAGAAAATCTCTTTACACCTCCATGACTCGATTTGTCTGCAACACTCGAACCACCATTACAGTAAATCAGAACAAGTAATTGTATACGTCTTTCTATTTTGTAACAAAGAAATATGTTTTGATTGCAAGTTTTTTCTAGTGACCCACACTCAAAGCAAAAGCAACGAACCATAGTCTTGGTTTATACCTGAAGTTCGATTTTAAGTAAAAAAACAAAACTCACAATTTACTTGTACAAAAGAAAATACTTTTTTTAAAAGTTTAACTACTCTTTTAGTTCAATTTCAGCACATTTTTCATATTTTAACCCTTACACCTAAAAATTTATAGTTTTACTCTTTGTATATACACTATTTAATCCATTTTAGTTTCCATCATCTGAAATTACAAGAACTGAAATGAATCAAACTATTATATACAACAACTAAAAATAGTTAAAAAACGTATATGTGAGAATTAAAATGAAAAAAAAAAATACTTTTTGGATATAGAAATTAAAACATAAAGATTGTAGATTTACACGGGACTTAATAAAATAAGTAATTAAACAAGAAAAATATTAGAATTATACCCTCTAACATATTCTTTTGAATACTCTTTCTCTTCTTTCTAATCTCATCGATTAAAATTTAGTGAAAATAACAAATTTAATGAATTTCACATCTTATCTAATATTTTTTCTTAATTTATAATTTTCAATACATTTTAACCAATAAAATATATACAACGGAATAACTTTTGTTAAAGCTTTGATTCTTACAATTTCACAAAGAAAATTACAATTTCATTTTTTTTTTACATCCATTCCAATCTACAAGCGAATTTAAAACTTGAAACCCACGAGAGGTAGTAAGAGAAGAGGAAGCATGCGACGATGCTGGGCCTTACCGTGGGCCTTGGACTCATCGTGGGCCCCACCGACTGAGTACCTCGCGTAGCACTTCCCAAGAAACATGTCCCCGTAATCCGCCGTGCCGCAATCGCTCTTCAGCCGCGAGATCGCCTCCGCCACGCAGTCCTGGCACTCGCCGTAGCTGAGATCGCCGGTGCACTGCGCCACGCCGTGAACCCCGCCTGACCCTCCGACGCGAAAGTTCCCTCCTGCGGCGGCAAGTCCGGAGAGCACGGCGTCGCGGCTCCCCATGGCATCGGGGTTGTACCCGACCGACGGCCCGCACTTCTTCAGCACCACCGCCTTGTCCTGCGCACCGAGGAACGTCGCGTTGTCGTACTTCACGAAGCAGCCGTCGAGCTGCACCGCGCCGCCGCACGTGCCGCGGCAGATGTCACCGGCACGCGTGACGGCGCGCGCCACGCACGCGGCGCAGTCCGGCATGGCGAGGTCGCCGCGACACTGGTAGAGCCCGTACACCGCGTCCTGCTGAGTGGATCCGACCACCGTGAAGTTGTTATAAGCCGAGTACGTCGCTGAGTTCACCAGCGATGTGAGTAGCGAGTTGATATTCCACTCGTAGGGCGAGTTTGGAGTGTACCGTTGCTGCGTGCACCCGCTGTAGAGGAACGTGCTCGTGCTCGAACACTCCGAAAACCCAACCATGAACAAAGTCACGCACAAAAAAACACACATGCTCCTTTTCGCCATTTTTATTTTTCGGAGATGTTGACGTACGTAAGGTTTTGAATGTTTAGGGCACGTATATATGCATGTGAAACTATTATTTGCTTGAAATGAATGAAGGTTTTGAATATGGAACGAGATCCAGCACATTGAGTTGCTTTAAATAAGCAAAATCTACTTTGGAAAAAAAAGGCTCTCTTCTATTATTTTAGGGTCGGTGTGAACTCTTTTTTTTTTTTTTTCTTTTTTTTCTAGCTTAGTTGATTATCATGCTTGGTTGCTTTTCTTTTTGGTCGATATGATTCAAACAAAGTAGCAACTTTAGCTTCTGTCTTTTTTTAAAAAAATGTATTTAAAATTCTGGCAATGTTAAAAGTGATCTGAATTTATAAACCACTGAGAAATTTATTACTATATTGTAATTTTAAATGGTGGAGAAGAAGATAACTTAATCGAAGGAAGATTGTTAGATCTTTCCAAAGAAGGAAAAAAAATGCACGGTAAGGAATAAAAATCTTATTAAAGTTGGAGAGAGCGACAGTCTAAGCAACTCGTTAGTCAGTAATATACACTTGACATAGTACAAAGTATAAGAATTTAGTTAGGGAGTTCTCCTTAATTGACTTCAGTTGTTTGAAACCTCTTAGAATTTTGAATCACACGTTAACATCAATTGATATAGGTACAAATGAATTTAGCATTGGTTTGAATCAATTAATGATTTTCCTATGAATTTTGCAGAAATATACATACATACATATATATATATATATATGTATGTATGTATGCATACATTACTTTTTGTGGCAGCTCCTGCAAACATTTTATGAACAGATCAGTTCTTTGCATTTTATTTCGGGAATGGACTGGTTACTTTAAAGTGATCACTTTCCACGTAATAAAACAAGCCCATTTGTTTTTGAGATGGCATGACTCGTTCGAAGTTAAAACTATATATCTTCATCTTCAAATGATGTTTGAATTCATTTTTTGTTGTTTCTGTAGCGCTGTAATATATATACTTGCTTCTAGCTATCATCTTCGTAAAACATGTGTGGAAAGGTAACATTGGCAAAAGCCAACGTACTTAATTGTGCAATATTGGCGTTATATATGTAATATGCTCATTATCTAACTTAGTGAAAAGTATACCAATGATTTCTGAATATATTATTATTCTATGCCTCTATGGATTAATTGCTAAGTAAAGCTCACGCTGATAAAAGGAAAGGAGACACACACAACACTATCTCACCTTTTTCGATTGAAGACACTAAAGGACAACTGTGACATCGCACTACGGCCCTCAATCTCTCATCCTAACTACTTTAGCAAAGCCTAGAATTAATTAATATATAGTTGATCATTTACATGTATTATATGTTGCATCGATCGGCTAATAATATATCGTCTTTAATTAATAGGCGTACAAGGATTTTTAGTATCTAGCAGAGGGGTCACCCCCAAAGAGAATTGAATTGAACATCATCAAAGCTGATACTGTGGCATGTAAGTAGTTATACAAGTTTCCTCTGACACCATAGGATAGTGGCGAAAAATTCACAGTTCTGACTAAAATCACAAGAGAATTCTACGGATTTTCTAAATTTTTCATCATGTTTAATTTGCACTGTGTAAATTACACATTACAAATGGTTTCCCCATGATATCAACTATTTATTCTTGCTATCTAGGAGCTAGCAGAAATATAAACTAATTGGTGCCCTACTTTAAGTATACTATATCAAAGACAAATACATTATATATATAACGATGATGATCAGCTATTAATTAATCTGGTGTGATTTCAATGACAAACAAATTAGTTGAACCAGAATAATTTGAAGTTAATGCATGCAAGCTGTGGCTCATGCTTTAACTAAAGAACAAAACCTATATTGATATTAACTTTATTTTCTTAATTTTATTTTTTTATTGTCTAACGTATAGTATATATATGATTTTTTAGCCATCAGTAGGAGTGAGGAGCAAGGCGGGTGCATGCTACCCCCAATTCTGGCATACCTAAAGAGATGGGTTTCTAAATTAATGCATGTTAGTTTTATGGCTGTTGTTTCTTGCACCCTTTTCGGTATGTTTTTTTTTACCTTGACCCAGAAAGCAACTTGGGGATGCCGGAATGTTTTTTTGCCTTGGTGTAGTAAGCAACTTGCATTATCACACACATGTGATTTTAGTAATATTTTTTTATTTAAGACTTAGTAAAAATATTGTTAATTTGCTTTATAATATTAAAAAAATATTGTCAAATATGAATAAATGTTACTATATATGTTAGTGACATAAGTTATAAAAAATATTTAATAAATTATTACAAAAATATATTAATAATATTTATTTATATTTGAAGATATTTTTTAATGTTATCAAAAGTTTTTAACAATATTTTTATTAAGCATTAGAAATAAAATGTTACTAAAATTAATATATGTGTAATAGTGTCGGAGATGCAGTGCGCAAGAGCCTAATTTTATCTTGGTTTCAAATTCTAATATATACGGGTTATATAGTCATGACCAACCATATGTTTAAAATTTTAATTCGCTTACTTTATCACTAGTTTGGAATCACACTTTAGATATATGGCTATTTTTAAGAGACCTCGACCACAGTGCCACTATTTTTAAAAATAATATCCAAAATGCCACGCGGGTCAAACTAAATACCAGAATGCCACGTGGCATAGTTCGCTACACCACCCAGCGAACTACGTCGGCTGATGTGGCGCGCTTCTGACGACTTACGCAGTGCCCCGTCAAAGACGGGCAGGACACGTGGCACATTCTGAGAAGTTCGCTGACACGCATAGCGAACTAGGTGTGAACGTGGGATACTTCGCTTAGGCCCGCAGCGAACTATGTCGGATGGATGACACGTGGCATTATACGTAGTTCGCTTGTCAGTGAAGCGAAGTAGGTGTTCGCTGGCACCCCCAACGAATTCCAACCACACAATCCACTATTTAATGACACCACCCCCCTACCCAAAAAAATTTGTATGTTCCGTAAGAGTATTCTGCATTGATATAGTGTTGATTTTTTTGCGAATTTCTGCGAAAATGAGTGGGAGAGGGAATGGTTTAATCACCATTGTATATTATAATGGGAGGAGATACGTCGGACCAAATGGTCAAGTGTTCGAAGGAGAAAGTAAAATGTTCCGTATTCCGCCTAGATGCAGCTATGATCATTTGATGAGAATGATATACAAGAAATTACGCTTACAACGAGGACAATCCGTATCTCGACTTAGTGCGCGATGTCCATCCGGCAACCCGGTGCAGTGAGTTGGTGTGGATATTGTAGATGACGAAGATGTAACCTTGGTTACTGATGCATGCAGATCCGATGGAGAAAATCCCAGATTTATAGAATTGTATGCGGAAGTATATTCCGGTGGACAGTCAAGCAGTCAAGAATTTGCTACAAACATGGGGTCCATTGACCTTAACTTAGATCCGATGGTCAATTCGGAAGAAAGAAATATATCCCCATCACCACAACCACCACCACCAACCCAACCATCGCAAGAAATTGATTTTGAAGATACAGAAATGGCGCCAGCCCACGACCCAGCTTGGCCCGTGGATAGTTCTGAGGAAGGGGTTGATGAAGGTGTTGTTCCAGATAGTGACTCATCGGATACGGACGTAGACGGTGATTTTGATCGTGCTTTTGAAATCCCTTCTCCAGGGGTTGTTGGAATGCAAAATGTGTCTCTGATTTCAGGTATGGACGCATAATTTTGTGTTACTTAATATTGTTAGTGTTCATATTTTGTGGATTAAGCATAACAATGTGGTAAATGTATGATTATATAGGAGAGGGCAGTGTGCCATTTTGGTCTAACGTAAGCCATTACACAAATATTAATTGGTCACACCCAGATCAGGAGGCAGACGACATGGAAGGAGTGCAAGTACCTAACTGGGAGATGGGCCAATCGCTATACAAGGGGCAGCTATTTGAGAGCAAGTTTGATGTGCAAATGGCAATAAAACAATATTGTATGGCTGAGCATCAGACAACCGTTGTTGAAAAAAGTGATACGAAAAGGATTATAATGGTTTGTGAATATCATAATGACGGTTGTCCATGGAGGATGAGGGCATACCAAAAAAAGACTTCCAGTGAATGGGTTGTAGGCATATGGAACAATGAGCACACGTGCGTTAGTGTTAATCTATCTCAGGATCACAAGCAGCTGGACTCAAGTTTCATATGTTCGTTGATCATAGGTACTTCATAATTGTTATAGAATAACTTTTTATGTTTAGGCAAACTGATTTACTGACTTGTTATTATGTCACATTTTGCAGAAATGATTAGGGAGGACCCTAGTGTTAAAATCAGCTTAATTCAAGAAAGGATTTCAACAACGCTAGGATTTCATATATCATACAGGAAGGCATGAAAGGCAAAGCAGAAAGCCATTGTTAAGGTGTTTGGGGATTGGGATGAATCGTATGCGTTCCTGCCAAGGTTGTTGAGTTATATGTTAAATTTTGCTCAAGGGTCTGCTTTTAAGTTGGAAACAACAGAGCATTATGTCGAAGGACAATTGGATGAAAGTCGTAGGGTATTTAAGAGGGTGTTTTGGTCATTTAAGCAGTATAGTGATGCTTTTAATTACTGCAAGCCAGTTATCAGCATCGATGGTACCCATTTGTACGGGAAATATTGGGGAACACTGCTTATTGCAACATCAATTGACGGCAACAACTACGTCCTTCCACTAGCATTTGCGGTGGTCTCTGGGGAGGATATTCACAACTGGTCATGGTTTTTGGCACTTATCCGTATTCATGTTACGCAAAAAAATGGAATATGTCTTATTTTGGATCGCCATGCGGGCATAATTGCGGCGGTGAACAATGTCGAGCTTGGTTGGCATCCCCCGAGGGCATATCATGTGTTTTGCATTCGTCATTTAGCGAGCAATTTCAATCACAAGTTCAAGAATGTCATGTTAAAAAAGCAGTTGAAAATTTTAGGTAACCCATCGCTCTTCTCGTTTATGGTTACATGTATATTATGCATAATTAGGTTTGTTGTCATATGTATGTGTTATTTGTGTATTTAGGTTATACAACCTCGCGTTTAGATTTTGATGTCGGATTCGAGAAATTTCGAGAAGCAAGTCCTCAGATAGCCGCATGGATTGATCGAATCCCAAAGGAGAAGTGGACCATAGCTTATGATGTTGATGGACGAAGATTTGGTCACATGACAACCAATATGTCAGAGGTTTTTAACAAGGTTCTTAAAGGCGCAAGAAATCTTCCTATTACTTCGCTTGTGCGGTTTACATACGCTCGGCTGGTCACATATTTTTTGCAACATGGGGGTGAGGCCCTTGAAGAGATGGCCAAAGGTAATCATTTTGCAAAATTAGCGTGGCAAAAATATCTGAGGATGGTTCATAAATCCGCAACACACAGTGTTGTTGCTTACGACACAAACAACGATAGATTTGAGGTGCAGGAGTCGTTCAACATTCGCACTCAACGTGGCGGAAAGAAATGGTCATTGTCGTTAGCAGAACGCGTATGTCAATGTGGTGAGTTCACTGCATTCAAATTTCCTTGCAGTCATGTGGTTGCAGCATGCAGGTCCATGCACATCGACCCAACTCAGTACATTCATCCTGTGTACAGTGTTCGTTATCAAAGTGAAGTATATTCATCTCAGTGGTATCCAATTGGAAACGAAGACTTCATACCACCTTCTAGACAACCCACCGTTTTGCCTGATGATTCGCTGAGACGCACAAAAGGAAGGCCTACGACAACACGCATACGCAATGAAATGGATTCTTGAGAAGGATCAACCACACGATTAAGATGCGGTTATTGTAAGGTGGTTGGTCACAACAGACGAAACTGTCCTTCACGATTGCAGCAGCAGTTATAAGCATTTCAGAATGCATAATTTAATTGACGTGTACGAACTATAATGTATAAATAATTAACCTGTACGAAGGTCTGCTATTTAGGAGAAGTCGCGCAAATGCAAACCCACAAAAACAAAAGTAACACAATATTAAAAACAAACTTCAAAACTATATAAATAACATA
>PYAF01006068.1:350143-372271 GCA_007407185.1 Glycine tomentella | reverse complement strand
GTCCATAAACCAAAGAAATAACAAATGTCCAAACAAAATAAATAACAAAGTCCATATAATAAATAAATGTCACTAGGCGTCATGATGGTCCCCATGATATCCAGCACATCGAGTCATGTCATGCTCATAAGGTGACAGATGACATCGATGTCGTGCTCCCCTGACCGGATTACGCCTAACTAGTCGGTCGGGGTCATCATCGCCTTCATCCTGCATAGCCTCCGCTAGGAAGTCCGCAATAGGATCACCGGCACTGCCATACCTCGGTGATCCCATCGGCTGTGTCGAATGTGGTGCCGGAGTCATGAAGGGCTGGAGAGATAGTCGGGAATCTCGTCCAAACCCATAACTGCAACAGCACTCCACATCCGCCCAGATCTCGGCGTGATTTAGCTGCCGCCCTGCACAACTCCCTATAAAGAAATGCAAGCACTGCAGATTCCCAGCTAAACGACCCAGTGCGCTCGAAGTCGTCCAAGAAGAGCAGATATCGCGTTGGCACAAAGCTGGAGGCGGTGTCCACAAATAACATCCCGCCTAAAATGCGCATTATCAATGCGCGCGTGTACCTAATCCGCCCAACCTCAGTGTCGGCGTGGACGGTATAATCACCGAAATGGTCTCGTAGAAAGTGGAGCCCAAGCAAACCTCCATGCAGGTCCCGACCCGCAGCAGGCTGAACTCCTAAAAGCTCAACAACTAACTCTGCGAAGTTATGGCGTCCATGACGGCCGAATACAACCTGACCATCAGTCGGCAGCCCTAGCAGATGATGCACGTCGTCAAGGGTGATGGTAACCTCACCCATGCTCATGTGGAATGTCCGTGTCTCGGGCCGCCATCGCTCAACGAGCGCTGAAACGAGGTGATGGTCTATCTGAAATAATAGACCATATAACAATTACACACACATTAAAATACAACCATAAAAACATAATTCAAACAACATTTCATGCAACATATTCGAACCTCATGATTGCGCAGACGCGCAACGTGGTAAAAACCCGCTTGTACAAGCCACGGGTGGATATCCTCCGGAATAGCAGAGTGATCATGTGAAGCAGCATGCCTGACATTAAGCACACGATCCCGTGCGGTCGGATCACTCTGGGCGTTCCACACAATGGTGGATATATGTCGGTCCTGTAACGTTAGCAGCATCCGTATAGATGGTCCAGGATCAATGACGCCCAACGCGTCCTCACCAGCTGGCGGTACCGGGACACTCTCAGCGCGATCCATATTTCTCTATGTCTAATCCTATATTCGTTTAATCAATTGATTACGTTGTTAAAAAATAACAAACTATAATACGGTAATAAATATTTTTTTCTACATCAACTCATTCAAAATAATTATTTGTAATAATATTTAATTTTTTATTTACAAAACATCAAAATATTATTATTTTAAATTACCTAAATATGTTCAATTTTTAAATACGTATATATTCCTTGTAGTCAATTTAATTTCATAAATTATATCAAAGACTCAAAAACTAAACAAATCATGCGCTCTTATATATTATGTAATTTACCTAAATTGTTAATAAATTAAAATTAGTATACATACATTTATGTTTAAATATTTTATTAAATATATTTACATAATTCATTATTTTACTTACATTAGTATGTTTAACTGTAATTATAATTATTCTTTTTTGGTGTTTTACGTATTTCACATGATAAAAAATACAAAATAGTATATATACAATTAGAAATTTAATAAATTACTTTGAATTGAGCATCACTAAATCAAATTAACTAAATCTAAATATATATTCAAAATTATTTTTCAAAACAATGAATCCTCACATAATGAAATAAATCATGTTTATTAACAGTTAATTCAAAATGTAAATTACATTTAACATCCACACAATGAAAAACTCACATAATCATTTATCCTATTGTCAATGTTCATATCAAACTATTGGTCTTCTACCCTAGAGTTTCAACATGTTATATAATCTAACGTTGCTAATGTTACTACTTTAGAACCTATTCAAACTATTGGTTTTCTACCCTAGAGTCTCACATAATCATTTACCCTATAAATCATCAAAGTTCATATCAAACATGAAAGTCCTCTAACCTAATGTTGCTAATTTACAACCTATATATTACATAACAACTAAAATATCAATTAAATATACAAAAAAAAAATTAAAATAAACAAAACTTACTTGGTATTTTGCACAATGTGAGAGAAGAAGCTTTGAAAATTTTTAAAATTTTCAGAGGAGGGAGAGAATGGAAGGGGGGACCAGCAGGGGGGGTGGGGTTTAAAATGTCGCCCACGTGGACGTAGTTCGCTAGGGAGGGTAGCGAACTACTCCAGATGCTGACACGTGGCAGTAACGGTCACATTTTTGAATTCCACATGGCGAAGTTTGCTAAAGGGCATAGCGAACTACCTCAGGCGCTGACACGTGGCAGTAACGACCCAGTTTTTTGAATTCCTGATGACCAAGTTCGCTAGGGTGGCCAGCGAACTACGTGTCGATGCCACGTAGACTACCCGTGGGGCAGAGACCTAGATCGCTGGGATGGGTAGCGAACTACGCAGCCACCCAATGCGCGACACGTCAGCAGACGTAGTTCGCTGTGGACCGTAGCGAACTGGCCCGCGTGGCAGTTTGGCAAATAGTTTTGCCCGCGTGGCATTTTGGAAATTTTTTTAAAAAAGCGTGGCACGTGGGTCGAGGTCTCTATTTTTAACCTGTTTGGATAATGAAATTATGATTTTATTGTGCATCTTTTCCACACTCAGATGTAATAAGAAATTATGATTTTATTGTATAACATGATGTAAAGAAAATTGTGATTTTATTGCATAACATGATGTAACCTCTTTGGAATCACACTTTAGTTATATGGCTATTTTTAATATATGTTGTGCGCAATTTTTGCATACCCCATTATCACGTGAAATCACGATTCCATAATTCTTTTCAAGATGAATAATTTTGAAAATTTGAGAAATTATAGGAGCCAATAACAAAATGCATTGCAACAAATAACAACTCTCTATATTACCTCCTTAGCTCTGGGCAGTGCGTCTCTGGCCTTCAAAGCCCAATATGGTGCTTGGACCAGTTTTCAGATTTGAGAGGCTGTCTGGGCTGTTGCTTCCTGCAACTCAAAGTTGTTTTCTGCACCATTTTTAATATATTATTTTATTTAATATATTTTCTACATTTATTTATTGAAAAATTAAATTAAAAAATGATTTATAAATTTTTAAAAAATTGAAAAAAATTTATCAATTTTTTCTAAAAAAAGTGTCAACTTCAAAGTCATAAAAAAATTTATGACTTTGAAATTGTACTGTTAGTTTTTTAAAAAAAATTAAACTAAAATCATAAAAATATTATGACTTCAGTTAAAAAAATAAAAAAATAAATAAAAAATTGGTTCAATTTTAAAGTCGTATATTTTAAAAATAATTAAATTGAAATTGTAATTTTTTTTACAACTTCAGTTTAGAAAAAATTAAAAAATATATAAGTGATAAAATACTTCTAAATTAGAAATCGTAACACATGTTAGTAAAAAAATAAAAATATCCCTTTCCTGTCATAAAACCCGTTTGTTCATACCTCAAAGTGGTTGAAGTACCAAAAAAAATACTACTTTCAATCTTAGTTTCAAGTTGATTGTACAAAAGAATATGATAAAAATATAATTAAAAATATCTAAACAAAAAATATATAAAAAAGGAAGAAGCTTATCTTCACTTTGCTCTTGATTAAAAGGTGTAATTAATCATTAATTAGAACCGAAAAGTCACATTTACAGGAGGCATCAGATGCAGAACAAACTATTTTTCAAATGGAAAACGTTAGAGCCCATTGGATCAACGTGTAGATTTCTTGGATTCAAGTGCTTCTTCAGTTTTATTCATGATAGACAAAATGTCCTTTTTCCGTGAAAGGGTATTGAACATCAATTTTTTAGACACGTTAACCATATATGTTTGGTGGGCAGAGGCAGACACGTCAAGCATATGATACAGTAACTAGTTGCAACATTTCACAGTCTCTACTTTAAAAAAAGCTTATATCTACTTAACATGTATAGGCACATACAACCATTGATGGTGCACTAATTTATTATGAATTCATATTATTCATACTTCTATTTTAATATTTTTTTCCTTTTTTACATCAATTATTCGTCTTATGTTATTTTTTTTTCTTCTTCCATTTCCCCCTTTTGTATCATCATAAAAGTTATTATAAATCTAAAGTACAAATTTAATTTAATTTAATTTAATTTTTATGCACTATCATTCAGTCAAAAATTCATCATTGATGTGATTGTAATTATTATCAAGAATTAACAAACTTAATATATACGATAAGTTACTTTTAAATAACAATTTAAAATTATTGATGCACTCTGTCAATATATAAATTATTTACTCAATATAATTTCTCTTTTAACACGAAGTTCTACCAAGTTCCTCACATGTTATCAACTGTTGCATAAAAGCAAACCCAAATGTTTTATTGAACAATGGATTTTCAGAAGTCTCACTCTATACAGATTCAGTGAATTAATTTCTCCATCCATGTTCCATATATTGGCACAATCGGATTTGAAGTACTATATCTTAATGGGGGCAATTGATAACTTCTATGTAATTTACCATCACTAACAATATTCTAATTCTATCAGTCTTTTTTCCTTTTTCTAATTCCATCACTTGTTTGGATTGTACTATTTCTGAGTTCATTCGGACCAAGAAAAGCTAATTAAAAGAGGGTAGAGCCCCTGTTTACAAGTCAGAATTGCCATCTCCCATGCAATGTATAGAACCTACTATTTCTATTTGTGTCACACGACCAAGTTTCAGATTTATTAGTCTCTATAGAGCTTCCTTGATCCACCAGTGTTGACAAACTTCCCTTGCTTCAGAAACGCTCATCTACGCCCACAAAAAATGAAAATTTCAAACACTATCTTAGTGATCATTTGGAAGAAGGAACAAAAAGAAATACTCAAACACTATGCTCAATATTCCATGGTTTTTAGTTACCTACCCATATTCTTTGACGAACATTCTGTTCCGGCCAGAACTCCAATTGCTCTTGAACAAGTAGAGGGAACTCCAATTGCTCTTGAAACTCCACTTATCCAATTTACCCTGCACACACCAAATTTGATAGATAGAATCAGCATTTCATTTCAACTTAAACACACCAATGTTTTAGTGAACTCAACTTCGTATCATCTATTTTGTTTTAGTGATTTTGGAAACGAGAAAACGAAAGGGCATGGCAGGGGACATGACAATGACTTCAAGGCTAATTGTATTTAAAAAGACTATGGTAGGTTAGTGCCATCTCCACAATCAAACAATTTCATGATATAATGTCTATTAAAAGACTAGACTTAAAAGAAATGAGTCTGTGAGGACCATAAATTGTTTGAAAATGAAATTTGGGCCTTATAATTTGCATGATATGTCCTCTAATTAAGAAATTGGTGAGGTCGAAGCTATTGGAGAAAATCTAAGTCCCACATGAGTTAGAAATAGTGTCAAGATAAAATATATTTTGTGTTTGTGATTAGGACATGTAGGAGGGGTTGCACTAGCTATCTTGATTTATTTTTATGTGGCATCAAGACTATCATGGTTCTCACTAATTTCTACATGATTAATGATACATAATTAATAGCTCTTTCTCATGAATTTAAAACTTGAATACATGTAAAATAAATATTGGTCTAGACCATATATATGTTTTGATGCAAAACTATCAATTTCTCAGTCCATTGCAGATATTCTTGCCTCTCATGCTTCTTCTCTTTCTAGTTTCTGCTGGTGGGATCACTCACCTTTTTGGTTGCAGCGGAAATGAATAGGAATAGAATAGGTTTACCTAACTATATATAGATTCACATAGCTTCCTTCAGCTTGACTGCTTGAGTTTTGATTCTTATCCCTCAAGTTGCAGGAGGTACCAACCTAGGTAGTTTGGATCTCTTGCATTGTTTTGTGAAGTCATCCCCCAAGATTGATTTTTAAAAAATCAATTTCTTATTCATTAGCCCATTGTTCTATTATAACAATTGACAAATAGAAATTACTAGTCATTATTTTTTCTGTCTCTCAATAAAAATATGGCATGTGGTTGAAAAAACTTCTGTTTTCAAAAGTAACATTCTCTATCTTAATTATATTTTTGTTTTACTGACGTATTATTTTCCTATTATGTGACAAGAATAATGGAAACACATTAAAAAGATAGGTGATTTATGTCCAACATTGAAGATGATGACATTATTATATGGGACCGCAGAAGTAGATATATCATAGAGCATGGGTGCTTGAATTCGGTCTTTTCATCAACGAGCTTGCATAAAATTAGAATTTTAGGTGCTAGTGGGAGTAAAATGTTTCAAACATGGGGTCTATAAGCTGAACTAGTTCCATACTCTAGTTGGTTTTGGAAGCATATATATGCCATCATCAGCACATTATTGTTGCAATTCAATGACCTAGATCTGTAAACTTAGACTCCATCCTATTGATACATTCATGACTTAAACACATAAAGGTAGCAACACACTTTCTATATATGTTCATCCATAACAAGAAATTAAGGGCGTTAGAATTCAACCTAATTTAGAAGCTAAGCAGTTATCATAGCTAATCAAAGCTTTTTATTCTGCTCCACTTTATGGCAATTCATATGTAAGCTCAAACTTTCTTTTTTTCGTTTGTTTGGCTCTTGGAAAGATTATCCACATAAAACCATAACGGTCATTTATTATTATTAGAACTAGAATCTATCTGAAGATTATGTCCAAAAGTGTAGAGGATTGAGTCAGTGGACTTTCTGTTTGAGTGACACTAATTCTCTAATACACTCACTCAAGTCCAACTGGCTTAACTTAGTTTTTTTTTTTTTTTTGCACAAAAAAATCTTATATTATTAATAATAATGGGATATGCATGCCACAAGAAGTGGCAAGCTACACACCATGAACAACCCATACAGAGAATTATCCTACCACCTCAGTTTACAATGCAAAAGTGTAGCTGAGAGCATAACATTGTGAAGGTTCCAAAGTCCAAACGTATAATGATGAATCAAAATCTTTTAAAAACGCCTTGCAGCAGCTCCAGGAATTGTACCGAATAATGTCCATAACAGCATCCATATCACGTTGAGCATTATTGAATTTAATGCCATTCAAGCTAGCTTTGCCCTCTTACCATGCACACACCAAGCCTTCATGTTGCCAGAACTGGCTCTTACAGTCCTTTGGTATGGTCCTCATATCACCCCACCACATATAACACCTTGTCCAAATGTGATGAGAGAACACACATTCAAACAATAAGTGTTGTGCAGTTTCCACCAACTCATTGCAAAGAAGACAAATGAGATTGCCTTCCTCGGGAACAATCTTCCTTTTGACCAAATTATCCATGGATTGAATTCTATTGTGAGCAACCTTCCAAATGAAGCCTTTAACTTTTGAAGAAAACCCATTACACGAAAGAAAGGTATTAGTACCTTGGAACGTTCTTATTAAAGACGGCCATCTTTAATTAAATGTACAAAATTAAAATAACTTTAAAATTATTTACTTTACTCCACAAAATGAAATCAAGATATTACATCATAATTATTTTATCAAGATATTTTTTATTTTTTATTTATCTATGATTATTATCAAAACAAAGGATGATAAATAGAATTAGAGAGTTCAGAAAGTACTTCCCCTACAGTAAATTACTTACGTATCTTTCTTCACCTAAAATCTAAACTAAGCATCCTACTTATTTAAATACCAAGCTTATTAAAATAGTCTAGAATCTAGATAAGAAAAAGTCTTAATTATTGTTTCTTAGTTTGAATTATTGTTTCCTAATATTGTTTATATAAATATAATTCATTTAAGAGGTTGTTAAAATAGTTTAAAATTAGGAACAAGTTGTTAAAATAGTCTAGAATCTAGATAAGAATAAGTTTGAATTATTGTTTTCTAGTTTGAATTATTGTTTTTTAATATTGTTTGTATAAATATACCTTATTTAAGAAGTTGTTAGAATAGTTTAGAATTAGAAATAAGTTGTTAAAATAGTCTAAAATTTAGATAAGAATAAGTTTGAATTATTGTTTGTATAAATATACCTCATTTAAAAGGTGAAATAAGTATAAAGTGAGTGAATGAACCAATAAAATTATGAATGAATAATGAATTATTATTCCAATTAATGAATATATGATTTTTAACACTGTTAAATACACAAAATCATTCACAAAAAATAAAATATAAACATACAAACAGAACATATATCGAATCTAATGAGCTTCAAACTCAATAAATAGGGAACATGTAAACACAATTCTACTGTAATTTTCCAGGGTCAACATACAAAAAATTACATTATAGAGATCTTGGACAACATGCAAATTTCTCACAACATTAATATTCTGTAATTTCTATAAGAGACTACAAAAAACTTACATGGATTTCCATATAATATATTTCAGAAATTTCTACTTGATGTTTCTCTCTTTTGATACTTTCTTAGTCTCTATTTTAGTGATATGTAATTCTGTCAGCATTTTATAGTTAGTGGGAAACAAAGAGAGTATGCATGCATATACAGATTTACTACCTCCACCCCTTTTATTGTTTAATGTCATCTTAACTCATTTTTTTATATTAAAAATTAGACTTTTATTTTAATTTAAGTAGTTACCATTTACATTTTTTTATTAATATACTTTATTTATATTATCAATTTTAATACTTTAATAATTATTTAAAATTTTTTAATATATTTTTCTTAATCAAATAATCTTATTTATATATTTATATATAATATAATTTTAAAATTTTTAATATAAATGAGAACAAATAGGACCAATTAGTGATTCACAAGTTAGACCACTTACTCACTAATCTATTACCTTCACCTGCCAATGATCAAACAGGATTTTATAACATTGAATGCACGATTAAATACTTTATTGGATAGCCAATTCGTGTGGCCTAAATTATGACACATAGTTATCGATCGTAAGTGATTTCGCGTAACAAATTCTTAACAAACAGCGATTAATGTTATCATCATACTAAAAAATAAAGGTAGGATAGAGAGCCTTGCATCCTACTCTCTCTTTTCTTCAATAGTGTATTTCCCATAGTGATATATATATCGTTATATATTCCCTTTATCAAAGGTAAAAAAGATATTTGCCTTGCATTGCATGCCCATAAATTAAAGGAAAGTATCATATCAGGTGGAAAAAGTTGACCGTACACATTTCTCCGTAAATATGAACATCAAAAAGCGATCTCAATCTAGGAGAATTTATAATGTGTGGTTAAGATGAACTTAACTCCAAAACAAAAACAAAAAAAATTAAATCAATCTAGGATCTGGACATGGACAGTAGGAACATTTTCAACAAGAATAAGTTCCATATTTTTACAACACTAGTCCATTAGGGGAAAACAGACAGTGCTTGTAAACCGTTCAATGAAGAAGAAAGATTCTGTGAATTATGAAATAGTAACCATCAAGTTACATCCATTGTAGTAACTCTAGATAAAGACTAGGAACTAAAGCCTGCCATTATTGGCATGCACTAGCTAGATGCCACACATTATGGGCCTCTAATGGAAGAGCTAGAGATGCTACTAGGAAACATGTGTCATGTGTTCAATTTTTGCTCTCTTCATTGCCTCTAATTTTGGCGTGGTCAAGGCTGAAAAGTGCAAAGTTGTTTGTTGCTTTCAATAAATTCAACGAGATAAGTGCCAGAGATATATATATTGAATATTGCTATTCGACTCATCCTCTAGCACCATGTATGTACCTAAATCATGAAATCAAGCTTGGTTTCTTTTTCGTCCACCAAAAAAGTTGCTTTGGATGTTTATTATAAGTAGTTAATTAATGAGTAGATAAGTGAAATTGAACAATGCCCATGCTCTAGTTCCATGCTGCTTCTATGTATATGTTCTTGGATTTATCCTGTATGTGTTGACTTAAAAACCAAGAGCTAGCTGATGGAAACAAACACTTAAAAAATTATACATTTATACGTATGAGTATCAACCAAATCCCACAATTGCCTACGCTTTTCTTCTGTACAAAATGGGAAACTAATTAGTATGAAGGGTCAATTTGGAGAGAAAAATGTAAGAAGCCAAATATATATATATATATATATATGTATATATATATATATATTAAAAAAGACATTTGCTTACTATTTGGGATACTCTGGAAGTATTTCATTTTAGATTAAAACATATTTTTAGTGCATGTACTTTCGATTAAAATTGGTATATATTAATCACTCTATCTTAATAAATATTGTTAAATTGATTTTTCAACTTTTGAAAAAATGCTTTTCATCCCTCATCACAACAAAATTATTGTTCTTTTATAAAGTTTAGGGACTAAATCAAAATTAAAATTTGAGGGTTAAAACCAAGGTTCATAAATAATATAGACTGAAAATATATTTTATCCGTCATTTTATAATGAAAAGGGTAAGATAGTCTACTTCACTTATATTTTGGATTTGAAGAAGACAGTGGGCAGAAAGAAAGGAAAAAGAATGAAAATGAGATGATTTTGTTGTTTGGAAGAAAAGAAAGCTATTTTTTTTTTTTACAAAATGACAAATATTCTTTTATACAATATATATATCGGTCATTTTTTTCATGGAGCTTGCTTTCTCACTTTGCTGTCCAAAATGAAAGGATTAAAAATTTTGTAGGTCCTGTTATTTTTGTTTCTTTCCTTCCATTTTTATGTGAATCCAAAGTGATGATCAAGAAATGGTAAAATAACTAAAAGAAAGAATAGAAGTTACAGAGTTTTTCCTTATAAACAACAGCAAATTAATATGTTTCGACAATCAATGAGAAAAAGAAAAAACCGAAGGCAGACAAATGACACTTCACGAGAGAAGCCTATAATTTATCATTATAAAGAAGATTTAATTTGAAATAAAATTATTTGTAAACTAAAAGATAAAAAAAATCAAACGTAAAAAAACTGAAAGATAAAATTAAAAAAATAAAGTTGAAAGTACTAATTGCACCTTTTATCTACTTAACCATTACAGTACGTTATAGCATTTGCATTTTCATATTAAACAAAGTTATATACATTAAAAAAATTCTGCAACAAAACTATCAAGTATTATGTTATAGCAACGAAATTAGGTAAATATAAAAAATGTTTAACAAAGTAAATATATGAAATTATAAATAAATATAAGTGAACCCAATTAAAAAAAGAAATCTAACAATAGGTTGAAAGTTTTTTTTTTATAAAAAAAACGTACGTATTAGTAAATGAACATAATTTCAACATTAATTTGAAAAGAAATATTAATAATGACTTGTGTTATTCTTTAGAGAATAAAGTTTCATTTAATATATACAAATGAATCGAAATAATGAATAAACAAGCTTTGGCACTACTTGAAGCTCTCAGCTGGTTATTAAATGAATCCAAATAATGAATAAAGTTAGTATAATGTTGGATTTTAACGAATTGTTCTTTTGGTAAGGATCTTTGGAGTTATTTTTTTATATAAAGACCAAAATAAAGTATACAGGTTATAATGTTAGATTTTAATGAATTTTTATTTTATGTAAGGATCAAATTATAGAGTTATTATTTTTATATAAAGACCATAATGAAGTGTACAATATTTTTTTTATGCGTACGAACTAAAAACAACAATATCAAATAGACGAATTCATTTTTTCAATTTAACTCAATCAACTCAGTAAACATTAATATTGTGATCTTGAACTGAAAGTTGGCCAACGCGATTGGCCGAAAATCCTCAATTCTGTCAACCTCCAACATCTTTTTGAAAGATTGAGTCTGATAGGAATAAGAAAGCTTTACCTAGCTACATATTTAGATGCTTCTAACCTCCTTTTGGGAAGCTTTGGTTCCTTCTACTACACTGTAATGGTTCTATCTATTTGATTAAATAATATTTGAGTTTACTTGGGTGCTTAGTTTGAAAGGTGTAGTTGGGATTTTTTTATCTTTGTTCCTTTGCTTTCCTTTTCCTAAAAAAAAAAAAAGCACTTTGTTGTGATTTTGTCAAAGGATAGGGGTTGCTTCATAAACATTTTTTTTTTTCATATAAGAATTAATATGTAGAGGCTTTTAAGTAGAAATTAAAATAAAAAAGTAAGGACTAAAACATTACTTTAACTAAATAAAAAATATGGAAAGAATATATTGAAAAATGAATACGATCCTTTATTATGATAGGATGTAAATGAGGTATAAGATCATAGGATTGTTTATTGGATGGAGCAAAATATCTGAAATTTAGAGGGCAGAATCGGGTAGCCACATAAAATAAGTTTTTCAAGCTAGTTTTCTTTCAAAATGACTTTTGGGAACATGAGATTGATAAAAAGTACTAAATCATATATGGAAATTGCGTCTATGTAAGATTGAAAATGGAATGTGTTTGTTAGTCACTTATGTACATATCCTTTTTATATATTTAAATAAAAACTGCAGGATAAGTGATACTGCATTTATTTCTTCTGCTGGAGCTTCGTCATCAATTGTTTTGGGGCCCAGGGGATTTGTTATTAATTAGCTATTTTACATTAGTTGCTCATGGCACTTAAATTTTTCTTCTTCTCCCCATCTAAGTATATGCTCTGTTATAAGTATGAGGTGTCTCAAAATAAGCTATGCACATCATAAATTTGTGCAGTTTAGTGAATTTTGAGCAAAGTTAACAACATTATTTTCCATAAGCATTTTATTATTAATTGAAATTCATATGAAACTTAGTTGGTTAGTTTACATAAATTTTGTGAATCTGACATTTTTTAAGTCAATAACAGAAAATGTAATATTTGAGAAAGCATTGATAATATTTTTCTTTCTTCCAAAATCTTAAATAGAATAAAGCGAATAATCAATTTATTCTTTTATATTGAGAGAACAATTTAAATTTTAAATTTTTATGATATTATTTAGATAAAGATAAGGTTATATTATTATCATTTAGATTTAGAGTGTTATTAGTTTGATTTTAAGATTAGGTTCAAAGTGTATAAAAGAAAATGAAATCCTTATTCCTTATCATTATTAATAAATATTCAAACAACAGAGTGTCATTTTTTATGATTTATGGTTTACGCATATAAGAAACTAGCGTAATAAGAAAAGAATATAAATGAATAAAAAAATTGGAAAAGAATATAAAGTCCTAGAAAGTTTATCTCCCAACACATCAAATATGATCCCCCCAACCTCTCACTACATATAGACACATTGTTTAGTAATATTTAATTCTTCGTTAGGGTTACGAAAGAGTAGTCTATTGTTAATTAGAGAGTTTATCGGAGGGAGAAAATAGAAAGATTTCGTAATTACTGAATTTGAAAAGCCAAAATCGTATGTATAACCATAATACTTTTAAAATATATGAAATGATCTTTGGTGTTTAAATAACATGTTAATTTCAAGTCCATGGAAATACATGCTTGCAAGAGCTAGCTTAAATAATATGCAATACATAAGTAATAACTATTTTGAATTATAAAACAGATTGTTGTTATCCCAATCAAATCCAAAAAAAAAAAAAAAAAATATTGCTATCCCGAAATCAGGTATAAAAATTCTCTCAAATTATCGTCAAAAAAATCTGAACAGCATTATCTATTTAAGATCCTATGAAGGATTAAATGTACCACTTTCTCTCAAGGGAAAATCTTTTATCTTTTAAAAAAGTTATCTTAAATATCTTAATTTTGTTTTCGTAATTCAGAGAGAACACCATAAAACCCACTCAACAACCTTACATCGAAGCAGAGGAACAAACAAAGAAAGAGAAAAGAGAAAATTTTCTCTCAGAAGAGTCTCCATTGAAAGTTTTGGTTTTCTTGAAGATGTCATTGCTCTCCGATCTTATCAACCTTAACCTCTCCGACATCACCGATAAGGTGATCGCCGAGTACATATGGTTAGTGTTTCTATCTCCCTTCGCTTTTCCTCTGTTTTCCCTGCACGTGAAAACAAGCATTGCAATGTTGCATGCTTCTATTTGTTCCAATGTGCATGGATATATGTAATATGTATGATGGAACGATTCTCTTAATGGGTGTGTTTTATTTTTGTTCATCTTCCGTTTGATCGCTCACAGTGCTCTCTTAGCTTATATTCTCTGTACTACTCTGTTTCCCCTGTTTTTCTGTTTTATGTTTTTTTAGTTTGTGTGGGTGTTTGTTTTTCATTCAATGCAGAGTCCAATATGCATTTTGATTTTTGATTCCACGTTGGCTTTAACTCCTTGCTAAACTTCATGTCTAATTCAACTACATGCTGACCTATTTGCTAACTTATTTTTCAATTGTTTTCTCCACACTTAATCAACACTTGCTCCTTTTTATTTTCATTATGATAGGGTTGGTGGATCTGGCATGGATATGAGGAGCAAAGCAAGGGTAATTTACTTCACCTTTTTGTAACCAAAAGAAAAAGATGAAATTTGCATTTATTTTGGAGTTTTTAAATAGTTTTATTGTTTAAAAATTATTGAAAAAATCTGTTTAGTTTCAAGAAATTTTTCAATGGAGTGAGTAACCGAGCCAGCTTCATTCAGATTAGGTCTCCATAGAACTCTCTTTTTTATAAAAAAAGAAAAGAAAAACGATATCTTTTTATGAACTTATTCTAACGTAAAACACGCTAATAACTATTTTCCTCAAATTTCGTTTTATATTTCCACAAACTTTTCAATTAATATTAGTGCTTTTGTGGGTTTTACATAAAGTTCTATACAACAGGAAAATTTTCAAGTTATTTTAAACTGTAGAAATTAAACTATTTACAAATTCTAGAAGAGTACGAGAAAAGTACGTATTATTCATTTCAGCTTTATTTATTTGGCTGGTAACTAATGCAAATATAAAATGATTTTGGATATATTATAGACTCTCTCAGGACCGGTTAAAGACCCTTCGAAGCTTCCCAAGTGGAACTATGATGGTTCCAGCACTGGCCAAGCTCCTGGACAAGATAGTGAAGTGATCTTATAGTAAGCCACTTTTATCTAATCCCATATCATCATTTCTTAGTATACAATTTTAAATCTAGATTCATTTTCTAGTATGGAATTAAAGTTGCTCATACTACATGAGATAAGCTTTTCTCCAATACACTAAAATTATCTAGTTTTGAGTTAAATTTTTTCTTTTTTTTAATAAAAAAATACAATCAAAACACGCTCTCCCCACTTGTTGCTGAATAAAAAATAATTTTTCTTGATTTTAGGAGATGTTCCTTTGTTTATTTTATATTCAAATTTTATCAATAACATCTCCTAAAATCAAGGAACATTATCTTTTATTCAGTAACAAGAGGAATATTATCTTTTCTATGTTTTTTTAATTAAAAATAAGAAAAAAAATTTAACCAAAAACTATGTAGTTTTTGTGTATAAGAGAAAAGCTTATCTCATGTAAAACTTTAATCTCTTATGGTAATTTTGTACTGTTACATATTTAGGATTGGTTATTTTCCAAAGTTTTCTTAGTAATGTTGTGTATCTTAATCAAATACAACAGTCCACAAGCAATTTTCAAGGATCCATTCAGGAGGGGTAGCAATATCCTGGTATGTTTCTTCTTGTCTACTATTTTATTTGTAATTAGTACATCTTTCTTCAGTTAAACTTGTTTCCATGGTGTAACCATTTCATATCTTTCAATTGCAATTGATTTCAGGTTATGTGTGATGCTTACACTCCTGATGGGGAACCCATTCCTACAAACAAGAGAAATAATGCTGCTAAGATATTCAGCCATCCTGATGTTGTTGCTGAAGAACCCTGGTATGGTTTCTATAGTTGCTTCCTTGCAATTTCTAATGACCTTTTTCTTATACTATGATTTTCTTCCTTTTTCCTCAACTAAAAGTTACTGCATGATTTTCAAACAGGTATGGCCTAGAGCAAGAATACACCTTGTTGCAAAAAGATGTCCAATGGCCTCTAGGATGGCCTCTTGGTGGTTTTCCTGGGCCACAGGTGATTTTTTTCCCTTCAATCTTTTCCTTCTTCTTTTTATATTTCAAATTTTAAATTATTAAAGCTTTAATTAATAATTTATAGTTGTATATATTCTATTGAATATATATATATTATGAAAGGTTATTAACTTTTCCCAACTAATTTAATCATATTAATCTTCTTTATGGCTGACTTGTCAATGTTGTGACTTATTATGAAATTCATTTGTTTATGTTTATTATTGACTTATTGTTTTACATGTATTGTATTTTTTTTTTTCCATGCTCAACAGGGGCCATATTATTGTGGTACTGGTGCTAACAAGGCTTTCGGGCGTGATATTGTTGACTCACATTACAAAGCATGTATTTATGCGGGCATTAACATTAGTGGAATCAATGGAGAAGTGATGCCCGGTCAGGTAACTTGAAATATAAGCCAAAATCTTCATATTTGTCATTCTTCACCCTAATATCCATTTTTTTCAATAATATATATACATACACATATATATATATATATATATATATATATATATATATATACATCCACATGCACGCGCGCGCGCACACACACATATATATATATATATATATATTAACCAATAACAATTGACAATAGCAATTTATGTTTCTTGTTCAAGTTTGAATCATGACAAAATCTTTAATATAGAATCAATTGTATACTTACTTTATAGTGTGTTTATACTTTCTGACAAAAATTAGGTATTTATTTTTTGATGGAAATTATTTTGTTACTAATATCATGAGTAAAAAATTGTTTTTAAATTTAAGTCTTGTGATTGAATTCATTCTTCATTATGTGTAGTGGGAATTCCAAGTTGGTCCATCAATTGGCATCTCTGCTGCTGACGAATTGTGGGTTGCTCGTTATATTTTGGAGGTACTTAGCACATGATTAGCTACTATCAAGTTCTTCCTCACCATTTGTTTTTCTTTTGAGAGAAAGACTTTTTTTTTTTGTAACATTGCAGCTAATATCTCTGTTTGTGTCAATAGAGGATCACCGAGATTGCAGGAGTGGTGCTATCCTTTGACCCTAAACCAATTCAGGTGAATAATCCCATACTCATCCAGTTTCAATTTTTCTCTCTTAACTTTTGTTCTGTGTGGCATGCAAAAATTGAGGCCACGTTGATTTTATATATAATAATCAAAACATGGTTAAAATTGAATTTAAGTAAATAAATTAATATTGAACATTATATATATATATATATATTGAATTTGGTGTGATGAAATTGACTAGTGTCATTTTGGTTATGTTCTTACAAAACAGGGTGATTGGAATGGTGCTGGTGCTCACACAAATTACAGGTAATTGTGGTTACTTAAAAAATGGGTTAGTTAGAAATTAACATAATATCGCTTTGCTTTGATGCTTGACAAGTGGATAATATATAATGTTTCAGTACCAAGTCCATGAGAAACGATGGTGGCTATGAAGTCATCAAAAAAGCAATTGCTAAGTTGGAAAAGAGACACAAGGAGCACATTGCAGCTTACGGAGAAGGCAACGAACGTCGTTTGACTGGACAACACGAGACAGCTGACATAAACACCTTTGAATGTGTAAGCAACAAAACAATATTAAGGAACCGAACTTTTAATTTATGTTATTAAGCTTATGAATAAAGTTTTATTTTATAGTTATTTGTTGAATAAATGTTAATTTAATTTTTTACTAAAGGATACAAATTCAAAACAAATATAATGTTTAAGTCTGCTGATTTTAATAATAATTATCTTAAATATCATATTAAACTTGGTTTTTAATTGGTTGATAGTGTAAAAAGTTTTATTGCAAAAATACATCTCTATTAAACTCTTGATTTTTATGGTTGAGACTGTTTGGATAGTTTATATATTGATTGTGGAGTGCGATGTGCATGCAGGGTGTTGCAAACCGTGGTGCTTCTATTAGGGTTGGAAGGGACACTGAGAAGGCAGGGAAGGGGTATTTTGAGGATAGGAGGCCTGCCTCTAATATGGACCCTTATGTGGTCACTTCCATGATTGCTGAGACAACCATTCTTTGGAAGCCATAAGCAGCCTAAAAAATAATCACACATGCCTTGTTTCTATGTTAGGATGATCAACTTGTTTTTTCATGTTTTGTGTGCACCCTTGACCCTTGTTGTGATTATCTCGCCTTTTCTTAGGTATTGTTTGTTGGTGGTATTGACTATCAAGTGAAGAATTGTCGTTTCACTCTCTTAATTTACGTTTTAATTGGAATTGTTTGTTTGTGTGCACTTTTGTTTTGACTATCTCGCTTGTTGTTAGGCATTGTTTGTTGATAGTCCTGACTACAAAGTGAAGAATTGTCGTTTCATTCCCTTAATTTACGTATTTAAAGGAATTGTTAAGTTTGTCTGTACTCTTGTTGTGATTACCTCGCTTGTTGTTAGGTATTGTTTATTAGAATGTGTGACTATCTATTTTATCCCTTAAACCTACTTTTAATTAAAGAAAAAATATTTTGGTTCGATCGGTTCCTTTCTTTAGCCCGATAATAAATGAAAAAATGCTTGACATTATAAAAAAAAAATTAAAAAATAACTTTTATTAAAAAAAGTCTTAAGTGGTAAAATTATTAATATTATAAAAAAAATTTACTCTCTCTTATAATCTATCAATATTAAAAAAATTAACTAACTTAATAGAGATTAAGAAAATTGGTTGATATCATGCAATTTTTTTAGTGATATATTTAAAAATAAATTCTTTATATTTTTTTCTGTACAACCCAAGTTGATATGTGCTTTTCCAATCAATACTTAACATTATAAAAAAAAAAATTTAAAAAAACCTCAATTGATAAAATTATTAATATTATAAAAAAGTATTATTTTCTCTTATAAGCATTATTATAAAAAATTAACTAACTTACACAAGGATTAATAAGTTAATTAATGTTATTTAATTCTTCTAGTGATATTTAAAAATATTTTTTCTCTTTTTTTTTTTCTGTACAACCCCGATTAGATACCTGTCCTTTCCCAACCAATACCTAACATTGTTAAAAGTTAGAAATTTTCTTTTAAAATAAGTCTTAAGTGGTAAAATATTAATATTATGAAAAAAATTTAGTTAACTTATAATCAAATCAATATAAACAAATTTAGTTAACTTACACAAGGATTAATAAAGTTGGCTAATGTAATTTAATTTTTCTAGTAATACTTAAAAATATTTTTTTCCTGGCTTGGACATGTGTTGAAACTATCATTGAGATTATAATCACAATTAATTAAAGGATATTATTGTTAGAGAATATCATTAAATAAGGTCAAAATAAATAAGGTCAAAATAGTTAAAATTTGTTTATATGAGTCAAATGATTTTTTTCTTATATTTAGGTGAAGAGATTTTTTCCTCTACTACCTCCTGGCTCCAAAATGGCTCCTTACCTCACCAAATAAATAAACTTCCATTATCCTTATCGATTTAATCTAATCGATAACATAATATGCACTAATATTCATATCTTTAATGAATTATTGGATAGCAGAGTTTTTTGGTTTGACATTCATTAATTAATTCAGTTCACTTACAAATTATTGTGTTGTCAATCAATCATGTATACATTTTATTGACGACATAATTTCTTTTACGAATGGTTACTAACTTTTTGAACCAATTTGAACTTGTTAGTCTTTTTTGTGGCTGACTTGTCAGTTTTGTGACTTTGCTAATTCACTTTGTTATGTTTTGTTATTGACTTATTGTTACATGTATTTGCATATTTGCATTTTTTTTTCCCTTGCTCAACAGGGTCCATATTGTGGTATTGGTGCTAACAAGGCTTTCGGACGTGACATTGTTGACTCTCATTTCAAAGCCTGTCTTTATGCAGGGATCAACATTACTGGAATTAATGCAGAAGTGATGCCTGGTCAGGTAAGTTGAAAAATGATTTTCATATTCACCATTCTTTAGCCTTAAGGTATCAAGCCAATGTTGAGTTCTAGACACTAGGCCAGTCCTAAAACTTGATGCTGATCTATTATTGTGTTCTGCCATTACTCAATATGGTTTCACTTTAATTCTGAGTTCTGACTCCTTTTATTTCAATCCATTCTTGATGATTTGTAGTGGGAATTCCAAGTTGGTTCATCGGCTGGCTTCTTTGTGTGTGACGACTTGTGGGTTGCTCGTTACATTTTGGAGGTTGTTAAGACATGACTACTCTCACCATCAAATTCTTTCTTTTGTAAATAATTAAAATAAATAAAAATGAAAATAAATTCTTTCTCTCCAACTCATCGATCCCTTCTTTATTGCTCTTTCACCTCACCCTTCTCTTTCCTCATTGAACCACAACAATGGCAACGAGAAGACATTGTTAGCGACAATTATGACATCATCATGAAAGATGGTTCAGAGCTTGAAGGAGATTGTCTCCAATTTTCCTAACTACGAGATCTATGCCACACTCAAAGACTATAACATGGACCCTAAAGATGGTTCAGAACTTGAAGGAGAGATTGTCTCCAATTTTTTAGATTTTTGCTTTACTCGTTCGCGCATTGCGTGAGAATGAGAAATATCTGAGTATGAATAATCCTTGTGTTTTATTTTGTTGGCTGTGGAGTGTAATTTTTGTGGCAGAGGATGCTATTTGGTTCAAATCTGATGAGGGTTTGTGGTGTTTGGTTCAAATATGAGTAGGGGTGAAAACAGGTCAAGCTAGGGCAGGGTTTGGTGAGCCTATGCCTGACCTACATCATAATTACTAAATCTGAGTCTGATTTATTTACCTATTACAAACCTTTTTTTTAAACTTTAGTCTATCCTGCTTAAAAGCTTGGTCTGGTCTAAAAGTCTGTTTATGGGCCTGTTCTATATAAGGGCCTATAAACAAGCCTATAGACCTAATTAGGCTAACGAGTCTATACAGGCCAATAAACCTAAATGGACCTATATATAATGTTATATATTATTAAATTATTATATAAATAATTCAATTTGTCAGGCCTAATAGACGTTTTTTAAAAACCTAAAGTCTAACATTTTAAGTTAAAAAGACTTTGTGAAGAGCCTAAGCCTAGTCTTTATAATAAATCGGTCAGGCTTTTCGCAGGCCAGGCCGTAGGCCCCCGACAAGCACTTGACCTATTTTCACCCCTAGATATGAGTGAAGATGATGAGTTGAAGGTGGGTTGTATATGGTGGCATTGAGGTGGTGTAGGTGTCGTAGCGCCGTCGAGGTTGGGCACAAGCAAAGCGCAATGGTGCTGGTAGGGGTTGTGTCGACGTTGTTGATAGCGCAAGGGTGCAAGGATCTTTGGTTTGCACACAAAAAGAAGTGTTGGTTGTGGGATTGCACGAGCCTGCATGACACCAAAGGAGGGTGGCAGGGTTGACAGTGAGTATGTGGCTTCAGTGTTCATGGAGGTGGGTGTTGTTGATATGTTGGTCAAGTGTTCATGGAGGACAAAGAGATGACAGTGATGGGAGAGAATGAGAAAGGAGAGATCAATGGCAGAGCAAAAAATTCCTTTTTCTTTTTTAAATTTATTAATTATTGACAAACATGTCATTGGACACACCATCACTTACATATTACATTGACATTTATGTTATTTAATGTGACACAACACATAGGTAACTAATGTGTCAAATTAACAGGCACTTCAATAGTTAATAAATGTGATAACCAGGAAGAACATAAACCAAAAATTTTGAAATATCAAAGGACAAAAACAAAGAAAAAAAATTAGGAATAAAAAATAAAATCAGTATATATATATATATATATATATATATATATATATATATGAGATTCAAAATATATTTTAGCATATTTTATTAGGCTAATGAATATATTTTATTCCATATTACCTGATTTATTCAACATCAACATCAACAGCACCTTTAACCCAAATTAATTGGGGTCGGTGGTAGATGAACCCAATGATAAATCGAAAATAAAGTAAAAGAGAGAAACAGAGTTAAATATAAAAGAATGGTGAGAGGAAAAGAGAAAAGAGGAAGAAAAGAATTAAAACAGGGAACAACTGGAACATAGAACTACTAAAGGGTTTA
>PYAF01006068.1:316240-340754 GCA_007407185.1 Glycine tomentella | reverse complement strand
AGTATGTTACCAAGAGCTAGATACAAAGAGAGGTAGAGGTCGACCAAAACTTACCTGGGGAAAGGTAGTTAAACAAGACCTAATGGAGTGGGATTTAGATTGGCGGACGGTATGTCTTAGGACGGAGTGGAGAAAAACTATAAGTCTGATGGAGGGTTAAACCCTTTAGTAGTTCTATGTTCCAGTTGTTCCCTGTTTTTAATTCTTTTCTTCCTCTTTTCTCTTCTCCTCTCACCATTCTTTTATATTTAACTCTGTTTCTCTCTTTTGCTTTATTTTCGATTTATCATTGGGTTCATCTACCACCGACCCCAATTAATTTGGGTTAAAGGTGCTGTTGATGTTGATGTTGATGATGTTGATACGTATATCTAACACATCATCTTTATTCTTGTTGATTTTAAATTGTTGTGATTATTTTACATTAAGCTATTGCATGATAATATGACAATTTGTTATTCTGGTGTTGATAATTCATTTAACTGATTTAAGAGGTAATTGATATATTCACTTATTCTAACTTAGAACTTGCATGAAGTTAATTTATAATATATATATATATATATATGGGGTAATGTGATAGATTACTCTTCTGGATGATCGCTCTTTTTTATTTTTCTTTGTTTTCCTTTATAGTTTATATCACTCACTTTATTTCTTTCTGCTAGAGCTGTTCTTTGTCAGTTATAACTGTCAATGTCAGATAGTTATAACTTATAACTGACCCTTATCTTAGACGATTGCTGACATTATATATAGGGTTGTAAGTCAGAGTCAATGTACGTTTTCATCAAATCCATTCAATTTCACTTTTCTAAAATTATCTGCAAATCTAATAGGTAAAATGCAATGTATCTGTTATGCAAGAAGATTTCCGTATTTAAAAGTTAGATTAAAAAACTTTTGCTGGTTCTTCATTTTAAATATTTATATTGTGACATTTCAATTGGCATGATCCCTTGATAATCAGTTTGGTATGGTTATGTTACAGTAGCCCATCCAGGTTATTATTGTAAGAGTAGTGTGTTTTTGCAATTTCTGCATTATAGTCTATATATTTGATATCCATATAGAAAATTATCAAATCATTCTTACTTCCTTTTCACTTGCTTATTCCTAAACAAACTTGGCAGGGTGACAAGTGTCTGTTTTCACATGATGTAGTGCCTCTAACAAAATCCAAGGTATTGGTCTTTCTTAAAAATTACTCCCTATTATATTTTTACAACAAGTTATAACAAGAACCGGGAGAAATTACTAGACCTTATTGATTTTGAAATTGCAGCCGTGTACTCACTTTGCTCGTCACTCTTGCATGAAAGGGGATGATTGCCCATTTGATCACCAGCTCTCAAAATATCCTTGTACCAATTTTGTGTCCAAAGGCTCTTGTTATAGAGGTGATGCTTGCTTGTTTTCTCACCAGGTACCACATCCTATGTAACTTGATTTCACTCGTAAATGACTGCACTAAACTTGATATCAATCTTAATTTTTATTTGCATGCATCTGAACTGTATAACTATATTGTTACATAGATTAAAATGGGAACTTTCTGATTCAGGTATCAACCAAAGAAGATATCCCTACAGCTTCAAATATGTGCAGACCAGAGTTGTCTCCACTTCTGTCCGGAAATGCAAATTCCAGCACACCACTTAACAACAATCATGGCTCTACTTCTGTCAAGAAAAAGCACTTAATTGATTCTGCAGGAATTCATTCTTGCACCAGTGGTGAACATAAAGTGACAAACACTGTACAGAAACAGCCTACACCACCTAAAGGAATCAGTTTCATCAATCTTGCAAAATTATCACCTAGCCTTAGTTCACTGAAACAAGGCACAGTAACAACCAAGGGAAGTCCTGTACAAATTGGGACCCGTGAAGATCAAAGTTCATTTCACAAAACTCAAAACAAGGTGGACATTCCTAAGAAATTGCCAGCTGTGACACCTAAGGGAATAAACTTTCTTTCTTTTGGCAAAGGCTCTGTCTGCAGTTTTAAAAGTGTGAATAGGGAAAATGGTATCAAGTTGCCTCAGTTATTCAATTTTGGTTTGCCTGAGAATGAAAAATCCTCTCTAAACAAAGATGATTACAACAAAGCTAGTGACAGAACAAAACAAAATGCACCACAGACTGATATATTCTTAACTGAGATTTTAGGAAACAATCAATCTGTGGCAGAAGAAATGAAATTAAAGCTTCCAGAGAAAACCTCCGTAGATTTTTTTATGAGGTATCACAGCCATAGTAAATTAGTGCAAGAGGGGAAAAAGTCATCTGATAATTCTCAAAATTCTAAGGGCCAAAAGGCACTCTTATCAACTCTAGCATTTGCAGCTGAGCAGGAATCTAACATTAAGATGAAATACCCTACTGGTGGTTTGCCGATGCGATAAGAGGACTCAGAATGTTTTATTGAAGTTTCAAAACAAGGAACTTCCCAATTTTGTAGATGATAAACAGGCGGTTTAGTAATGTGTTGTGCTGTAATATTTCAGCAATCTTACTCAGGAACCATTCTTTTATTATTGGAACATGATTGAATCTGTTACAGTCCATGGAGTATCAATGGCAAAAGTATATAATAGCACTCATTTACACCCATCTTCTAAATTTCATTATATCTTCTCCCAATGCCTTGTACTTTTTTCTAATAAGGGATTATATTGACGCTTAATTATACATAATGATTCTCTCACCCTTTTTGCATATTTACATAAATATTTGATATTGGGGCATTATGACAAGGATACTTGCTAAGAGTTTTCAAAGGTTTGAAAATTCCCAAGCTGCTTCTTTTTCCACTGTTTCAACTGAAATATGTTTCAACGTAGTTTATCTAAACTGTTACTAGTACCAGTTGGTAACTATAGTGAAGTTAAAAAAAAGATAGTAATCAATACATACAAGATATACGTTATGAGCTTCTATATAAGAAACTGCAAACACTTGAAGGTTGACACAACTATGCATCTAGTCAAAATGCACCTACTATACCAAAATAACTATTGTATCTGCCGAAACATAGTATTCAGCTCAACCTGATCATGATTAAGGCGCTTTATTATTATTATTATTATTATTATTATTGAAACAATATATGGCATGTACTTGAAATTGAAGGTTAGACTGCAATTGAATCCAAAACCAACGATATTTGTGAAGAAATAGTTTTACCCCATACAACCAAGAAATAATTCTCCTCCCACCGGGTCATCTCATTTTAGGATAAAATGGTGCTTCCAATTGCAATGTCATAACTAAATTAGAGATTGAATCTCAGAGTCTTGATTAAGAAATCCAAGTGTTGAACCGCTTATACCAATAATTTTTTTTTTTCAAATTTGATAGGCATTGATAAATAATCAAAGAACAGAAGTTTACCAATATGGTGTGATGCTAAGTGTGAATAACCTATTACCTATAATCTTGTCTTAGCACAACTTCAATCCCCCTTGTCCTCCTACCCAATAATATTTTCTCTTATGCTAAGAGACAATCCTCATCTCTTCCTATCAAAATCATTAGAAAGGTCTATAAGGATGACCTAACAACAACAATATAAGTATGACTACTATACCTAAACTCATTTTTATGTGAATTATTTTAGTAAAAAAAATAGTCTCATAATAAAATGTAGTAATTGAATTAAAAAATTGTATTAAGTAACTAATAATTTGAAACTCTAGTAAATGTGATATATTGTTACCATTTGTTATAAACAACTAATGATTAGAAATTGTATTTAATTAATATTTTTATATATTAATGTTTAATAATGTCATTTATAGAAAAAATAATAAATATTTTGTGATATAACTTTTTTTAATAACCGGGAATAATATTATTAGATTCCCATCAAACGGGAAAAAGGTACAACCCCTAGCATCTGCCGAGACAAGCATGGCTAGAAGAGGGGGAATCGAATTAACAATCGTCATAAAAGAATCAAATTCATGACCCAAATTTATCAAATAATCGACACAACTATTTGCTTCCCTGTGAACATGAGTAATGGTTGCTCTCCATTGTGTGTTCCACAGCATATTAGATAGCTCTGATCATAGGCTTTAGCAACTGAGAGTTAATCTGAACCACAGCCAACGAATCCATTTCAAAAATGACATTCCAAATATTCATACTTCTTGCCAGTTTAATTCCATGTTTTAGACCCCACAGTTCTGCCCAAATGGAATTACACATACAAATATTCGAATGAAAGCATGGCAAAATCCCTGTGAATAAATCTGCTATGATCTACTGTAGCAACCCAATGGAAAGAGTAGATTGCTAAGTAAAGACCAGTTTATTTCTGTCTAACCATAGATGATAGTCTGCTGTCATATAACATTTTCAAAACTAATATAGAGGACACAAAAGAAGAGGCATAATAACAAGTTGAATTCGTGAAGTAATGACACATGAACAAATAGTCTAACGTGATGAGTAAAACACTATTAACGAGACATTGCACTATTTTCCACTTGAGAAATTATTACCAGCAGATAGTATACTTGCAAAACCATAATGAAATTGTTAAAATTTCATCCATTAATTTTGTAATCAGAGGTTATAATTCTACACTTAACCGGGTCTAAATCCTTAAATTGCTTGAAGGAACATAAACTAAACATATATGAACTAAACCATACATGAATTGAACATAACAGAGTAATTACAACTACCAATTTTTTAAATGGAAATTAAAAAGGAAAGGATGCTTTGAATTGGTCATATGCATCACTGTCTGCTTCAAGTTGCTGTCCAAGGATTTTTTCTTTGGCCTCAATCTCTGCAAGATCAAAAACCAGGTCCTTAGTCTGATGAGCCCATAAGATGCTATCATTCTTCAACGTTTCCCTTTGTTTCTCGCCTTCCTTAATAGCAAACTGAAAGGTCTCCCTCTCTTCCTTCAGTTTGGATAACCGTTCTTCAAGTTGTTCAATACAAGAAGATATTTCATTGACTCTGTTGTTGGCATTTGAAATGGTCGTTGTGATTTGCTCCTGTGTATGTTTAACTTCTTGCAGTTTCAGAAGGATATCTTCTTTAGCTTGGTTCAACTCGACTTTCTTTATTCCAGCTGTATTACATTCTTTGCGGTGACTAACAGCATTGTTGAAGAAGAGTCTGAAGGCCTTTATGAATGCTTGCTGTTCAAGAGAAAGAAACTTCTCATTCTTCTGCAACTCTTCAAGAATAAGTAGGACCTTTGACATTTGTTCATAGTCAGTAACAAAATCACCTAAGCTAAAGGTCTGCATTAAGTCTTTTAGCTCTTTGGACAGAACATCAGCAGGGGAGCCTTGAACTTTTGGTTGTTCTGACTGAGAGATAGATTGTGGAGTCTTAGAATTAATGGAAACCTTCCCTGTCAGGATATTTTCAATAGCACTCAAAGGGTCTTCTTCGATCATTTTGTTAATGGCTTCTAGATCGAGTGGGGTGTTCCCAGTAGAGACTTCATCAACCTTTGGGTCAACTTGATCTGGAGATTCTTGACCCTTGCTAGAAGCAACCTGTTCTTGAGCATTGGCTGGAGCAGGGTTCACCTTCTCGACCTCTTCGACAAGGCTTTTACTCAATACTGGCTCAGCAGTATTTGTATTTTCAATATGAGGAGCATCAGCGCTGGGTGGAGTAGCTGCAGGAGGATCTTGATGAGGGGGTGATGCAGTAGTAGAGCTTGAAATTGCAGCAGTTGGAGGCTCTGAAGGAGCAGTTTTCTTTGGAGACTTGCTTATTTGACCAGAAGACCTCTTTCGAGGTAGTCTTTTTCTTTTATAGATTACTAAGGCATCAATATCTGAAGAGACTTCTTTGCCATCTGCTTGTGAATTTTCTGCAGTACGTCCCTGTTATGATCAAAAGGAACGTTAAAGTGATTAACAAGTAGAGTTACTTGACAAGTAGTGATGTAAGTAATTTTACCTTCAGTAATGTAATTAATTTTACCTTCAATAATTCCTCGGATGAAGATACTTCGGGAACATTGTTGGCAGTTTTATCTGCTACATGCTTTATTCTTTTAGATCTTCGGGGTGTTGATGCGGGATTGGAATTCTGGTTGATTACGAACTTGGTAGGCTGTGAGGAAGAAGAAATTCAACAAAAGACAATGCAGTGAGTTTAATGTAATTCAAAGATGTCAAAGATAATGTAGTCAGTTTTGTGTAATTCAAAGATGTCAAAGACAATGCAGTGTATTTGGATGCAAGTTACCTTTGTTTTTCGTGGCCTTCCACGTTTTGAAGATGTCAAAGCTTCATCTGTGGAAGGTGAAACTACAGATTCCTGGTGCTCTTGTTCTTTAGGAGGATCCATTATTTCAGTTACTTTTGAAACTAGAAAGAAAATCACTTAAGTAAAATATACGATAAAAATGTTGAAATGAGATGCATGAATTATATTAGATGTGCCAAAGGGAGAAAGTTTCAGCATTTGGATATTTTATGAAGAATGCCATAAAAATTATTAAGCCAGTCATTGGAAAAGTTATCCAATTCTTCTTTGGTTCCTGTAAACACCTAAAGCTCCACTTGGTGGGTCTGGAGACATACCAGTTTTGATGAAGGGAGTATTAGGTAGTGCAAGAAACTTAGGAAAAGGTTTTTCGAACTTCTTGTATTTAAGCCATGGCTTTGAAAGGTCACGATGAAAGAGTATTACTGTTTCTGTTTAAAACAGTTAAGTGCTTCGGTAAATAAAAGTGTACGCCTTAAAGAGAGCATAGGACATACAGAAGGGGATTCAAAGATGGAAACTATTTCTAGATAACAAATGAGTTAGAAAATGGAATAATGTTTTGCAAAAAAACACCATAGAAGGGTATTTCCTATCATTTAAGTTACAAAAGAAGCGGAAGTTCCAAGAAAAAAAAATTATACCTGTAATTGTGTAAATGAAAAAGCTAGATATTATATATCTACACACAAAATATGTATATCTGAACAAACATCACTATCAGTGCCTGTGGCATGCAACTGCAACTCAGTATGATTTAATGTACAATAGTACAAACACATCTTCATTTTCTAAACCAAATTTTTACCAGATCTTGTCCTTATTTTACCACTGTCATCACAAAAATCTCGTGGAAGTGCAGATGGTGACTCATGTTTAGGCACATCTTGTGAAAATTCAGGCAGTTGGCATGCTGTGTCTTGAGGTTGTTCTGGATTAGCCTTGGGAGAGTTGTTGGTTTCAATAACTGGCTTTGCATTCTTATCTTCAGTTGATCCAGCAGCATTAGCTTTCAGTTTTTCCATTACCTGCCCAAAATAATCATTCCATAAGATAAGCTCATTTTGGGCAGGGTGGGGTTAAGGGAGGTCGTGAAACAAATGCAAAGGGAAAAAACCATACAACAAGGTACTCCCCAAAAAAACCATGACAAGACCATCTAAATATAAGCCAAGAGTTTTGAGTTTAAATACGCAAGCATAACCCAAACAAGATCATAAATATCATTACCTCGTTATGCTCAGGAGAAGCTAGGTGTGCACGTATAGACTCCAACATAACCACATTACAAGCCTGGCAAACAGGCTGCCGGAATTCATTATACCTGTAAGTACATGCAGAAAGGAACAGTCAAAATCATATCAAGTATAATATTATGCAAATAAGATGGGCATCAGATAAACAGTAGACTTCCGCATAAGCACTAACAGAAGAGAATAATAAGATGAAATAAATTGAGCTTCTTGCATAAGTTAAAATCAACTTATGCACTTAACTTTTATAGAAGCTCTTATCGTTTAACTTCTCCCAAAGCTAAGATACATAACATGATTTTAGCTTATGAATAAAGCTCACTACATTTTACCTTCTTATTTTCTACTCCTAGGAGTGCTTTCCAAGAAGTTTATCCAAACCACATAGTAGACAAAATGAAACACATCTTGAGAAAACACGGTTTTAAATTGAAGCATGTCTTAACAAGCACAAGAGTAGCTATAATCAAATGTACACACTGTTGCAGACTCAAACACAGTTGCCAACACACACATTACCAGAAAAATTAACCAAATCCATAAAAGGGCACAACTCAATGCATAAGCAGAAGGTGTTTAAGGACTATAGTGTAATAATTCTAATACGAAGAACAAAAAAGGTAAAAATAAAATAAAATCATGACGGGCGTGTTTGCAACTAGAGCAGTAAAAGAAAACAAATAAACACTTCCATAAACAAAACTGTGAACAGAGAAAAAAACAAAAGAGAGAATTGAAGTTAAGAGATAGATACATGAAAGAAGTGCACCAAAGTACCAACCTCACAAGGGGAAAAACTATGCGCTTGTCTTTCCTCTGAGGACTCAAGCTAGCACGAGATAATGTCTTTTTCTTAATCGGAGGATCCATGTTCCTGTTTTTTGGAAGAAGAAGAAGAATGTGCCGTGAGGGAAAACGATTGAGAAAAAAGGAACAAACTTTAAGCTGAACCCTCGTTCGACACACCCAGAAAATTGTTAAACCCTTGATTTTTTACTATTGTTGTTCAAATTGTGTCTACTACTCTAGTTTACCTCGAAAAAATAGATCAGGGTCCGAACTGAAACAGGGTCATTTTTAAACCGACCCGACCTGACCCGGTTAATATGACCCAGAAAAGAAAAAAAAAAAACCTTTGAAAACAGTTGTGTCATTGTGTTGTGTGTTTTTGGCAAAGAAAGAGAGAAATGGAGAGAGGGAAATATTTGGCATTGGTGGGAGGAGGGGCTCTTTTGGGCTCTGTCTCTACCTTCTTTCTTCTTAGGCTTCTTCAATCTCAAAAGTATGTAACTTCTTCTTCTTTACCCTTTTATTCTCCTCTTGTATAACCTTCTTGAACTGAACCAGTTTTTTTGTCGTGTATATATATATATATATATATATATATACACAATATACAATGACACTGAACTAGTACTTTGCTTGTTGGAACCCCCAAAAGAAGGGATGGTGCTAAAATAATGTTTATTGATTAAAAATTGAATCTTTGCTTTAATTCAGTCTCATAGAGCGTGATGGGTTGGTTGGATCAAGTTGTTCAACTTTGGGTCACTGAGCAATGGGATATTTTCATTTTATGCGGTGTTCGGTGGATTTTATTTTATTTTATTTTATTTTTGTACTTTGGATGGTACTGAATGCTTGTTGTGTTGTTTGCAGAAAAGGTGTATCGCAGTGCAGCAAGAATGTTACTGCTGACTTCAATGGTAAGTGATCTGGAAATATATGGAATTTAACTGGGAAGTTAATAGATGTAACCAATTTGTCTCCATGTCTATGTGTTCCTGCTTCTGATGCCTAATGAAAGTCTTTGTTTATAAAAATTGTACATTCACTCACGTACTCATCAGTCATCAATATTGGTGTGTTGAAGTTGCAAGTAGTCACCACCTGTCAATGCTTAATTTCTAGTCCCATGTTTCGTAAATAATGAGCTTTCTTTAAAATTACTTTTTTTTTATGTTTAAACAAACTAGCCCAGAGGTTGAATGCAGGGTGTATACTACCTGTTACAAGCTTGTAGCTCACATCCTACCCTTTTAGTGCAGAATCATGCACATGTTAAAGATGACTATCAATGTGTCATCAATTATAAACAAGTTTTGATACGAGACTAATGCTCCTGTCTTCCTAAATCCTACTTTCATATCATGAAATCAATAAGACTGCTGCTCTCTGTGTCCTTATTAGTGTTGACCTTTGTGTCTCATCAGGTGCTGAGGGATGCACTATTGCTGGAAAGAAAAATGATAGGGTGATTAATGAAGATCTTCTGAAAGATGAGATTGTTTCAGAACAGCTGACTAGGTACTGCAAGTTGTTGCCAATTAATTTAGCATTTTCAGAAGTGATTTCTGAATCTGAACATAACTCAGTTTTACATGGTTGAGTTAATGGGTAAAAATGCTCTATTATTTCAAGTAGACTATGAGCTCTTTCATCTGTCTTGGGCAGTTTTAGTGTTCATGCATCAATTACCAAAATATTTGTCCTTTATGCTTGGTGCTAATTTTAACAGTTTGTGTCTTGATGTTTAATTAAGGTTGGACATGGCATGAAAGATTTTTTCCTTGCATAGCATTACATGTCCACACTTTGCATGTTTTCCCACAAATCCCACCATCTTGGATAACCAATGAAATGTCATTACACTAGTTTTAGAAGAAATGACTTGTTTGCCTTGAGGACCCTTGTTCATAGCTGACAGGAGAGAAACCAAAAAAATTTGGGGTTTTGTATTTTGATTGGTTTGGCTGGGGGGAGTTTTCTTCTCTTTTATACTTGGCACTACCAATCTCCCACAATGCTTAAATACCTTTTTTAGATTTGCTCTTGTTACATTTTTTTCACTTAAGACATTATCTACATTGGGTATACATGGATGGAACCTTCTTGATATATCTATCTTTTAATGGACTTCTATTAATCAAACTGCTTTGGGGTGGAATGTTAATGCTGTGACTAGGAACATTCAATTTTTTGGCTCTGAGTCTCAGCAGAAAGTGACTGCGTCATATGTAGTGGTTATTGGTCTTGGAGGTGTTGGTAGTCATGCTGCTTCTATGCTCTTGAGATCAGGGATTGGCAAGCTTCTTCTTGTAGACTTTGACCAGGTTTTTTCTCAGACTGATTCTCTCATTGATAATGTTTAATTGCCATGGCAGAAGATTTTGTTGCTACCAATGAACAATACATTGTGAAATGCAAATGTTATGTCTCTTAATGTAATTTGGAGCTTTTCTTTATTTTAGCACGAAACTCTGTATTTTATATTGCTTAAATAGTATGGGATCATAATAGATGTAACTGCTGGAATACATTACTAAATTAAAATGCAAATTTATCAACTATTATAGTTTAAGAAACTGGTGTTTTGATAGGTAAAAGCTTTATGTTAGTTGTTTTTTTTTTCTTTTTAGTCATCAGGAATATAATTTTAGTAATTATTCTAATCACATTGAATGTCAATTAATACATGCCTTTATTGTGAATTACTGTAGTGCATGGCTCAAGAACCTCAAGCTAACATCTTGTTAATAATATTATTAGGCTGCATATGGTAAAACAAAGTAATAAAAGATAAAGTAGTTATATCTTTCAGTGTCATATTTGCCCAGCTCTATAATTTATATGGGCCTTCTCCTTCCATACAATATCTGGACTTATTTATTTGTTAAATGAGAAGGTTTCTGTTTCATCACTAAATCGACATGCTGTTGCGACAAGAGCAGATGTTGGCATCTCAAAAGCTCAGTGCCTTAAAGAGCATTTCTTATCTATCTTTCCAGAGTGCCAAATAGATGCCAAAGTGATGCTATATGATTCATCCACTGAAGAAGAAATTCTCTCAGGCCACCCTGACTTTGTTTTGGATTGTATTGATAACATTGATACAAAGGTATCCTCTAAAAATTACTCCCTAGTTGACTATATTGTTATAAGTTCATTCTGCAGTTCTATCATATCACATAGACATACCTCACTCCCCTGTTGTGAGATTTTCTGATCAGGCACAAATGATTCTTATATATTCATAGACGTTTACTTTTCTTTCTTTCAATTATTTAGCTTCTGAGTTGCAAAAATGCAAAACTTTTGGATTCTTATATGAATGTGGTATGCTGGATAGTTTTATTTTGGTATATATGCCATAGCTGGCCTTTGCAAAACTTGATAAAAACTGTTCTCCTCTGCTCCTTACCATTAATAATCATTCCATTCATATTCAAATATCTGGTTGTCATAAGCTTAAGCTTTCATTGTATGGTTTTACATATGTAATAGGTGGCGCTTCTTGCTGCATGTGTACGTAGGGGTTTGAAGGTTCTATCTGCAACAGGGGCTGGTGCCAGAGCTGATCCAACTAGAATACGCATTGCCGATCTAAGAGAATCAACTAATGATCCATTATCTCGAGCCGTAATGTTTCTTTGCATGCCTTTATTTATTGTACTCTGTAGAGCTTAAACCACATTAATTTTTATGGCAGTTTAACACTAATTCTCCGTCCCTCCTGTAGATGTACATCTTAATATCCTAATTATCTCAATATCACACTAATATATTGCTTTTCCACAGCATGTGCTAATTACAATTTACAGACTTAAGTGCAAATGCTTATAGAAAGGTGCACTTGTGTGCACCAAAATTGACTATTATACTTTTTAAATGACCAGTTTCTAGGTAAGGACCTGTTTCCTTTTACTATCTGACTATAGAGCAACTGTTTCCAAAATGTTGTTAAAGCTTCATCTGTCCTGACGATCTTCTACTTTAATAGCCGGCATGCATTATCTGGATAGCCATCACTTTCATCTGTTATTTCAAGCATATGATTGTTGATCAGTTTTACGCATGTTCAACTTATATTATGTTGCCGGATTTATTTTTTCTTCCTTTTAGAAACTTTTGTAAAGATTCAATCTTTGGCATTGATCATTGTTTAATAAATTATTGCCAGTGAAAAAAAAGGCTCAATTACACTTTTGATCACTTTAATTAGGACTCTGATTTTTGTCCGCTACTTTGTTTTCAAGCCGATTAAATTGCATTATTTTTAAATTTAAGTAAATTGCTCCAGTCTTTGATTTTCTTCTGCTTATTGGCGAATCATCTTTCAACTATGATTTCTTTGTTCTCAATTTCTTATTATTAATATTAGCTACATAACTCATACTGCAATCATAGCAATGCAGGTAAGACACCGTTTGAGGAAAGATTATGGTATTGAAGGTGGTATCCCAGTTGTGTTTTCTTTAGAAAAACCCAAAGCTAAGCTGCTTCCATTTAAGGGTCCAAGTGGAGAAGAGGAAAACCCTTCAGATTACCAGGTGAGCTCATTGGTTTATTAGTTTAATCACCCACCAATTGTTCCACTACCTATTTTGTTATCATTCAGTAATAAGCAGTATAGCTAATAGAGATCTTTTCTATTTTTTCTTATCATTTACCTATAAAATATATATCAGTTTGATTATCATAAACATTAGGCCTACAATTTCTTTCTTTCTTGTCAAACCATTGATCATTCGTTATCATGACATTTAGTGGTGCTGGCTACTCATTCTGACTTCTTGGTCCTCTTGCCAGATAGTACCAGGTTTTAGAGTCCGCATCATCCCTGTGCTAGGCACCATCCCTGCAATATTTGGACAATTCATGGCCTCCTATGTTGTGACGGAGTTAGCAGGAGTGCATGTTCAAACTGAACCTATAGTCAATTTTAACATGGACCATTACCATACTCTGCATCAACGCCTTATCGAGCATGAGGAGTCATTGTATGGAACATACATGGAAGTGCAGGTATGAAGTTTTACCCATATGATTTTTGTGTCCTTACCAATTGTTCAGTAAATGTGATATCTTTATTACCTCTTTAAAAAATTATGATCAGTTGCATTATGCCATCTCTATTCATTAAATTGCACATTACCCCATAATTTATACAACCAAGTGAATTCCTTCTAATTTAATGTCACTTTTTGCTATGTTAATCCACTTTTCAGATTTAATGATTAACTAAAAATTAGTAGTAATATTTTGACAGAAAAGTAGTATAGGTCCACCCTTTCAATCTTCAAAAAATCATTATAGGAGACACAAACTTACTGCATACTTGATTCTCATAATTGTGAGAATTATGAAGCACACTTATTTTAAGAAGCACAGATATTTATATGATATCAATATCAATACCATACTGTCCAATACTTGATCAATGTTACTTTTATTGTATTTGCAATGAGAAAAAAAAAAATTATTCTTCAATGTAAGAGGTCTGATGCTGATATAGCCTAAGAAGCTCCAAGGTGGCGCTGTATATAAAGTGCAGATTGAATTTTATATGAATCCTTTCGTAGTGTTCACACATATATAGTTATCATTTGACAAAACTAATGAGATTGAATCTTCTTCAATGTTTCATTTTGTTTTTCTGTTTTATAGGTAGATGTTGAAGAAGTGATGTATATTGTTAAAGAATTATGGCATGGAAGAAGTGCTAGAGATCAGCATGTGAAAGATGTTGGGCGAGGAATGTGGCGATCAGTTAATGAATTAATGCTTGTAAGGTATGGGGTGGCATTTGACTTTATTTTCAGATTAGCTATTTGTCACTTTCAAGCTACTTCATTGGGTTACATTCTTTCTTTGAGCTGTAAATTTGTCTACCATTGCATCTATATTTGTTGCTTCAGTTTAAAATATGCATGCCTCCTTGGGGCATTTATTGTTTTCCTCATACTCCTTGTAAAATTATACATTTCAAAACATTATTTTTCTGATAGCATAGATTATTTGTGCTAGAAGAGTAGTAAAAGTTTTACAAACTACAGTTCTTTTGCTGTTGGATTTTACTTTCTGGTGTAATATTGTTGCTCTTAATATGTAATTTGACTACGTTCATGTGCTATTTTTTCTAAATGTATACTTACCTATATTAGCATGTGCCAACACAACAATCTCTTTCTCTTTCCATTTGAATTTTTCACTTAATTGTTCTGCAAATTTATTTTTTATTCAGGTGGGACCGCACAAAACCAGCATCTACTTCAAATTTGATTCTTCTGAAATTCAAAGAGGTAATTAGTGACTCCATCATATTGAGCAAAAGCTTTATTTTATTTTAAGAATCTCATTCATGGTATGGTACCGTCTATGGGTATCTGTGTACATTGTTGAATAGAAAAACCACTAGAGGGCATATGGTGGCACAGACTGCATAAAAACGAAACATTCGAATAATATTACTTTCCTTTTCTTATCGGCATCTGATTTTTGCTTGTTCCTTTTTTGCCTGCAATATGACAGATGACAATTCACTTTTACAACTGTGTGTTTCCAATTATTTCAATTGCACCAGATTGAAGGGTTTCTCTTGTAGTCATGTTAAATTTCCTACTCTTTAGGAATTTTATTAATAAATAATCAAATTCAGCAATATGTGGCATAATATTGTCATTGTTATAACATTGCAATTAGTATCAACTTGTCAAAGGTTACTATACCAAAAACAAAATGGTAGCGGAAGGGTTTGTCATTTTCTTGAATCATGTCTTTTCTGCCACATGCACATTTAACTATGATATGGTCATTTGAATGATTGTCATTCTTTCCTCTCATTCACTAGCATCACGGTGAATATAATTCTTTATAGATTATGTTTAACTTTCTTGTAATTAACTGCCACAAACTATTTAAGTAAATAATTTTAAGTTATAAGCTAAGGTAGTTCTTTGTGTACTCAGGTGGATGAGCATGAATCCCGAACGTTGGATGATATAAAGAAAAATGAACCAGAATTTTACAATAGAGTAACTGCTGTGTTAAAACGAGCTGAACTTGACTTTGGTTTGTGACTTATTCCTTGGTTCAGAGTTGTATAACAGTCTACTTTTCTTTTTAGATTGAATCTTAGGGAGACAAAATCATGCTCTACAATACGTTTCAGGACCAACAAATGATTAAGTTTAGAGAATATATTCCTCACAGTAACTTTTTTTTTTTAAAAAAAATGGATTCTTGAGTCTCTCTTCCCTTCTGGATCTTTTAATATTTTTCTTATTTGTATTCAAGTGCATGTAACAAAATACTCTTGTAAAATTAATATGGTTTATTTTATTTGGTGAGCAAGCATAGATTGAAACAAGATAAGATCGAAAAAGTCACTATGGAGGAAGAAGAAAAAGGTCTTAATTGAACAAGATGGAATATACAATACTATTAATGTATAATTTAACTAGTATTTAATTGTAGGAGTAGCTTTTAATCAGGGTTAATATATCTGTATTTTAACATACCATGTTTATAGTTTTTTAACATTATGCTTTTATGGTACGAATAAAGGGACACTAGTTTGCCAACACATACACAATCCTTTGAACATATGATATATCTTATGAGATTGAAAGAATTAAATTTGAGCGGTATAATTATATATAAAAGATTAAGATTTATTGTCAAAAGGTCATATATTTTGTAAAATCTTTTATGATTTTTAAATAATTATATGATATTAAATCTTAATTATTTATATTTAATTATATGATTTAAATTTAATCATCTTACTCTTATATAGAATATTTCTGTTATAATGCATCCTTTATTGAAATTCATCTTCGTGTCATCAGTGAATGGTGCAATTAGGTTTAAAGGGGGTGCAGAGGTTTGAGGAACATGAATAGCCTGCAGATCAAGTTGAATGATTCGGCCACATTCATACTGTGGGGCTAAATGAAAGTACTTGGCATAATAATTAATCTCTTGATAAGACTTGTGACATGCTTGAAATTGAAATGACATAACTTTCCCATCTTTAAATATTTTACAATATATAAAATTAAGTAGGTTCGTGTCGTTGGATTATAAAACCATTATCCTCAACTACGTCAGGTTTTCATAACAAAATTGAATTAGAAGACGATTTATTTATTTTGCCTCACCAAAGAAATAATAAAAAAGATAAGAGGTGCTGGAATCCTGGCTGGGCCTGGTCTACTATACAATTATTATGGTCCAAGACAACTACAAGGCGAAACAAGTGCTTACTCTAAAGTATTTAAGATATTAATCTATATTAAAGTTTATTTATTATTAACATATATTATTGGATGATGAATTTTATTATTAATCTATTTAATCTGTGTGTGTATTACTGAATATTAGTGATGAGGTCACATTTAACTATAAACCTCTTTTTACTGACTATTTTTGCATAAGATCAATTTACTTCTTTTAAAAATCAATTTAAACAATTTTACAATACAAAATCACGTTTATTTCTTATTTGAATCTTAAAATTTGAAAAAATTTAGATTATAATTAATTAAAAATATTGTATTAATTTTGAAAATATTTTTTAAGTTCGAGTATTATTGAAGAAGGTCTTGATTTATTTTAAAATTACATATCTTGCAAGAAGTACAAAATAATAATAATTCATACTCTATTATATGTATTAAATTGCATCAATAGATTATATTCTTTTTCTAATACATTTGTTGCTTCTAAAATAATATTTACAATATTTGTAACTGTTATTATTGATAAAAGTAGTTTTTCAAATTTAAAATTACTCAAATCATATTTGAGAATACTAGATTATCCAATATAAAAGATAATTATGTAAAAAAAATTATGTTGAAAGATAAATTGAATAAATTTACCATTTTATATATTAAGAACAAAATGTTAGAAATACTTTATTAACTAATTTTAATTAATAATTTTGTATTTAATAAAAAAATATGATAAAAATTAACAAGTTGTGCAAAATTAAACTTTAAACATAAATTTCACCTACACTACCTTAACACATAACCTTGCTTCTTTGATTTGTTTCTTATAAAATAAGGTGAGGACTTAAATTTTCATCAAGGGATGACAAAAAATCCTATAAATGCTCACAAAAATATCCTCAAATAAATATAATAATTACGTGTTTATTGGAAATGGGTATTATAGTAATTATATATAGAGTGAATTAAAACATTATATATATATATATATATATATATATATATATATATATATTCTACCATTTAATAACTAACACCTAGTAATTTATTAACTTTACCGCAATCAATCGTGAGATTGTTTAAGAATAGATGATCGAGTGGTATGTTCTTGATAAATTAGTTATCCATACTCAATAAATTATTTATTGGATTATTGTTTTCCTTGAATGTTTCTATTTTTTATGTTTGATTTTGCTTCTTTCTCTCGGTTATATATATGTTTATAGGTTTTCTAATTTCTACCTTCAATTATAATTATTTCTATATAATAAATTTAAAGGATTGGATTCATTCAACCATTTTCCTTATTATGAGACATACTTTACAATTTGATTTTTATTATTGTACACATATAATGAGTTTAATGATTATGCTTTAACATTGTAAAATAATTTTACAGTTATTCAATAATAAATCACTATTATCATAACTTTTAAGAAAGTTAATATAAAAGTTAATAAATTTATCGTATATAATAATTTGTGATTGAATGACTTTTAGTCGTTTCTATAAGGTTTTACAAAGGTTCTTTATATAATATATAAAATTACAATTTGTATATTTTATATCAAACTTGTCATATGTATCCTTACTATTAGTATTAAAGATAGATTTCAATCCTATGTATTTTCTTGTATTCTAATTTGGATAGACAGGATCAACTATTTGTATCTCATTGTTAATTTAGAGTATTACGAGTAAAAGAAATAAAGAAGAGTAGAAAAGAGGTTTTCATTTGTGAGAGTGGGAAGGATTAGTCCTTCCAATCCAACTCATCTTAATAAAAAGAAGATAAAAGACTGAAAATTTAATCATGCATCATGGCATTTGGACTTAGTGTACTTAATTGTGGATCCAGGCTAGGTGCGGATCCTCATAAAGTTGTTACACTGGGCTGGATCTAAGTGATCTTTGCTTCTAGTAGATCTCTACTTAATGCTTGACCCCAACTAGGCCAGGTGCAAAGTATTTGGCTAGGTACCTACTATGAAGGTCCTATGCCTAATTTCTTAGGCCTGTTACGGCCTGGCACCATGTAAATCCGAATATCCATACGCATTGCATGTAAATGAAAGAGAAACGTTAACTTTCATACGTGCAAACATAGCATAACTTAGGGAATGTGTGACCTACTCTAAGTGACTGAGGTTGTGAACTCTACTGTAATGTGCTTCAGAATAAATGTCTTGTACTTGATGCATATGATGCTTCTACTTGAGATGTTGTGATTAATATATGTAAAAGCATATTTCACTGATTCAAGGATTAATTTATAAATTGTTTGTGAAGTATCTCTTTTGCTTGTTTTTTTATGTTATCATAACCTAACTCCTCTCTTTTGTATTGTTTGGTTTTATTACTTGTGGACAATAGGAGGAGTAGACAAAGCGAAGGAGTCACAATCTAGTGCAGCATGAGTGTTTGAGGCAATTCTAGTAGATGGAAATCTTCCTTTTATTTTGTTTTTTGTGTTAGTCATGTTCAGTGTATATATATGCCACTTTAGGGGGACTAACCTTATCGGAAGTTGTGACTTTAAGTTGTTTATATGTAAGTGATATAAATCTCCATGGCCTTGTAGTCATGAGACTTTTGAACAACTCACCCTATATTTTGAAGTTGTATAGTGTTAAAATTTGAAACCACATGTTTATTAATGCACTAGACTCTCTTTTATAAGCCTCTAGTTTTATACAAAGATCTTTAATTATATTTATAGAGAAAGCTAAAATCTGACATGGTGTCTGTATTTTATGTGTAATTGTTAAGCTATTTAATTACCATATTTTAGAAATATATATGTATATATATAGTGTATAATATTTAATGAGTACTTGTCAATATTCTACCCGCTTCTCATTTTATGTTGCAAATTAATGCTTTATCCTAAGTTTTCAAAGTGTGTTTTACTATTTGAATTTTGAAATCATTTATAGGAATTACCTTTTGTTCCAAGTGTAGGGGATTACCGTTATTTATTTTCAAACAACAAAAAAGAATTATTGTTTCCTAAATATTTTCTTCAAGTTGTTCAAAAATCATAATTTTGTTTTTTTTAAATGGGTTCTAATTCTGACTAGGCAAGTCCTTACCCAGTGAAAACAAAGACAAGGATTAAAGTTGCTATCCTAGCCAATATGGAGGTGGATATAGGTATTTTTTTCAAACACAATTATAAGAACATGTATTATAATATTCTATCCGGACCTTAACCATTGTTATCTCTAGTTCCACCTACCGAAATGGTACTTATATATAAAGAGGGAGAACAACTATAGGGTGAGTTTGTTTGGGCTGAAATCAAATGCTTTTAAAAAAATGATTTATTTATAAGTGATTCTTATAAAGCAGAAACAGTTTTGTGTTTTGCAATTATAAAAAAACACTTTTTTAAGTTAAAAGTGTTTTTTAGGTTGTTCAGTTACGACAATTGTATAAGTGTTTTTTTTATTATAAAATTACATAAAAATCCTTATAAGCACTAAAAATAACATGTTTGTTTAGGGGAAAAATACTTGTTATAAATGTTGTAAAAAATACACTTCACCATATGCACATTTTTGTTAATTTAGCTAATATCCACATATGCCTAATAGATAAAAGGAAAAATGCATATATTTTTTAAGGTTAACAACCATGTTAATAAAGTTTTACAAAATATTTGTTACTTGCATTAACTACTTGTAGTAGCTAACAATCAACTTTAAATGTCAAAGTTATTTTAAAACTAAATAAATGAGAGAAATTAGTGTGACGATTGTCTTGACAATTAATCTTTGATAGCATTTCTTACTTTTTTTCATGTATATGGTACTTGTTGGAGTTGGTTCATGTCATTCTTCATGATCAGACATATCATTATCATCTCCATCATTAAAATTTTGCTCTATAAACTTAACACATCAACATTCTCTAAGTTTTCAAGAATAATTATATCTTTTTTGTCCATCCTGCTAACATAATTATGGAGTACAAAACAAGTCTATAAATTAGTCATGCATTGCAACATTCTTCATCTTGCTTTGCAAATATCAAAAAAAATTTCAATAACACTTCTCAAGTTAAAATGATGACAATTAAATATTTATCTATGCTTCTGAAACTTCTAGTCAATCTAAAATATAGAAGATGTACCTCATATTTTTATAAAGTCCTAAAAATCTTGGAGTGATAGATATCCTGATTTAACAAAATAATATTCATCTATAAATAAATAAAAATCTTTAAATATTATAAAGGTAAATCAATAAACTTATAACAAGCTCACTATATTGTATACCCTCACTATATTGTATATCCTCCACTATATATATATATATATATATATATATATATATATATATATATATATATATTCAATCAAATTAACAATTTCTACCACATATATATTCACTCTCGCTGGAACATAAATAAAATGACCAATGGTGCTAAAAACGGAAGCACCCATTTTGCTAATTGGTTCACGGTGATACTTCTTGTATGCCACAAAACTCAGATTTAACAAGAGGAAGACAAAGAAAAACTTAAAATAACAAGAATTGAAAGAAATTGTAGACGACACCAGAAGGAGAACGACAATTGTGAACAAAATTACAGGCCCAGAGGGAGCTCTTCCTTAGATCATGAAAGGGAAGGAATCAGGAATAGTGAGATTAAAAGGAGGGGTAAAGCTTGTAACGTTGAATTTTTTTCCAGGGCACTTTTGTCCAAAAAATTCATTAAAACACTTCTTCGTGTTTCTTCGGATCCGTTTCTGCAATTGCTTATTTTGAGAAACAGCTTCTCAAAATTAGTAATTTTTTATTTATTTTAAAAAGTTCATCCAAAATCTAAAAAATTACCATAAGCACTTTTAAAATTAAAATAAGTACTTTTTATTTTGCAAAATAAATTTTAAAAAAACTCACTCTAGTCTCACTCACCCCTGCAAGAAATGTTTTCTGTTACTGGTGCACATTTGCATCATCTTACTGTGCTGTTATAGAAAGAATGGAATAGAACATGTGGGACTCGCATGTATAGTTACATAAAGACTTTACAAGAAAATGGCTGAAAAAAATAAAACCAAAAACCAAATTAATTACGTGACTTTCATGAGACAGTGATAAAATATTCTTTATCTTTCTTTGAATGCATTTTTTTACACACATTTATTGGAGTTAGGACTTTGGATAATTTCCCACGTCCGGCCCATGGCCCACATTATACGTTTGGTCCACTCTCACTCTCGTGTCAATCATGGTCAACATGAACAAGATCAAATCATATGGCTATATTTCTTCATCAAAATTGCAAGGCCAATTTTTTTTCTTGTTTAATCTATTATTTCTAATCCCAAATTTCATAGTAGGATGTTGATTGAACAAGTGAAAACTGAGTCTTCTTTTAGGACACAGACCTAAGAGTAATTATTCGCCATAAGTTTGTTGTGGGATTATTTTTTTGACATAAAAATATATATAAATTGGTAATATAAAAAGCGTCTTAATTTTGTGTTCATGGGTAAAAGTTTCTTACTTTTTTTTTCTTTTCTACTCAAGCAATTATTGGAACATAACGTTGTTGGGGTCTTGAGTTTAAGTTGCTTCAATAACATACGGATTACAGAAAATTCAAACAAAAGTAAATACAAATATAAACCTGTGAGATAATTAAAAAAAAATATAGAAGGAATCATTCATTTAAGACGATGAATAGCTGTATAAATTATATAAAAAAAAATTGAAGTATTAATGTCATATATATGAGGGGGCTCATTTAACAATTATTAAATTATTAATGCATTAATTTACTTTGATTAATTAATTGGATATACTCTTAAATCAATATCAGGGTTCAGGGGTAAGGATGCTAGTTATTTACAGTTCTCCGTATTTTTTTATTCATCCGAAGAAATAGTTATTTATTATTGAATGATATAGTAATACACTTTTTAATTTAACGCAATTATAACTATATTACATGCTTATCAATATTTATTTATTTTAATTTATTAAAGTAAACCGAAGTTAAACCCAAAAGGCATTTGTTTGGACCAAAGTTGTCCTCTACAATTTTCTAGTCTTGAAAATGCTTTCTTTAAGGAATGTTTGGTATGTCAATTGCCAAATCTTCTCCTGAACATCATATTCTCTAGGAATTAATTGTATTCTCCTATAATGTTATAAATGCATTTGGTATACTATATATATATATATATATCTTGAATATTAAAAAGTTTAGTTAAACAATATTTTTGAGTATGTCTTTAATTTTTTTTTTTACGTTGGCTTCATAGGAATCTTATACTAGAAAATAGGTTATATATTAATAATATAAAATAATTTTATATGATTATCTAATTATAAATTATCATATATAATAAATAATTTACTAACATTTATAATAACTATATTAAAAAATCATATTAAAAGTGGTTTTTTTATAGTTGACCGTGTATAAACTTTTATACTAATAGTGTATAGTTATATACTCATCTTATATTACTTCCTCTGATGAAAATGTCATTTTTAAAACATACGATTTATTTAAAAAAATAATCTTTTAGGATCTTAATTTCCTAAAAATATTTTTTAAAACTCCATATCGAATAATGGTAATTTAATATTTCTAGTTTAAATTTTTTAGGAAAATTAAAAAATGTCCCTATCAAACACTGCTTTAAAGTAATCCAGCAGTTGTTTAATTCAACTCTCTGATATATATCTTTTCTTAATTAAAGCATTAATGCACGCACGAGTCCCATGCACATATAAGCAAAAGGAAGGAAACTTGTATTTGCAGCCAGATCTCAAGATCTCAAAAACCACAATGAATAACATATTAATTACTAATTTTTCCTTATATGATAGACAAAGCAGAAAAGATAATTCTTTATGTCACTTATTACCATATTTATTGTTTTACACGTCTTGTGATAGACAAATGGCAAAGGGTGAGTTTGAATTTTGAGGAAAGTAAGTGGAACTCTTTTGGACCTATTACATATGAGATATTTCTAGTGATAATTTTTCAATATTCAAATTCTAAGGAGCATAATTTGTTTACATCAAATTGGAAAAGGTAAAAACAGATTTTTTCTCTCTTTTATTTTGATGTTTAGCCACATGAAATCACTAATGCACGATATACGATGAGCCCTTTACATTCAAGTGAAATTTTGTGAGACAAAACCTGTTACTTTTATTTGGACCCATTAAAAAGACTAGCTAAATAATGCAAAGTTGACTGGATAAGTCAAATTTGGAAGTTGGATTTTCAAAGAGTTACATAATATGGAAGACAAGATAAGAGAAGATTATAATAAGCAATGCTAAAGTATCCTGTAACCCCACGATTACTTTTAATATATATAAAAAAATGAATAAAACAATAAGTGTCATGATTAGCTAGCATCTTCCAGAGAATGAAATAAAGTAACTCGTAATGCATCAGTTAAGTAATATAGTACGTATATCGCTATCTCTTCCATTATTTTTCTCGTGGTTTTTGAATTATAGGAGGACTTTCTACACAATATAATTATTACACAAGTAATTGATTATTTTGTTAGTAATCGTGGATTACATGCATACACATGTCAGAATTTCATTGATAAACAAGTGTAACAAAGAACTATCGTAGGCATAGAGGTAGGACAAATACTAATCACACAAATGAAAAAAGAAACCATTACACTTTGCAATTAACTCAACCACTCCATCCATATTCAAAAGGGGTGGCTAGAGAAAGAGAATTGGAATATGGATTTAGACCAAAATTTAATTGGGTATCATCATCATGCATAGGATATGAAGCAAGACTCACTCTGTTTTTGTTAAAGAATCATAAGATGCACCCACTCGACCAAAGAAAACGCGTCCTCACTTTGGGGTTGCTCTTGCTACTTTTGCCGTCCAATTGTTCCTTTCCGACAGCAGAAATCCTGTTGATATATATATATATATATATATATATATATATATATATATATATATATATATATATATAT
>PYAF01006068.1:221499-296101 GCA_007407185.1 Glycine tomentella | reverse complement strand
GGGGGGGGGGGGGGGGGGGGGGGGGGGGGGGGGGGTCCGGTGAGTAGAGTTAAAGAAGGCCCAAGTTTCAGCCCAGAGAGTAGTAACAAGGCCCAATCTTTTTATCTAATCGCACTGAAGCCACAAAGTTCATCAAAAACAACTTTTTAACAGCAATGAATCACATTCATAATTACTTAGGTACATTGATGAGATTTGATTTACTTTCTGTATCAATTCTCTTTATGCTAATAATAAGGGGAAAAAAAGGAGCTTTTGAAGTGAAAAAAAATCAGATGTTACAATGTCACTTTGATCATATACGTTGAACATGGGGCAAGCTCAATTTAGCACACGAATGAACAAAAGTAATTAAAATGCATGAGGTATTCAATATCCCTCACTGTTTTTGCTGATACTAGTAAGCTGAACTAGTTGATGGCCTTGCTTCATATTTTCAAAACATTATTCTATGTTGGATTTGTGGTTTACTCTCTCTCACTTAGACAAGTACTATATAGTGGAAGACTAAATTGTTTGATGCTTATGTTGATGGGAACTGTAGGTGGTACCGGGCATGGACAAAATTCATATTGCTATGGGCAGTGTATTCATCCTTCTTCACCCCAATGGAGTTCGGGTTTTTCCGTGGCCTGCCCGAGAATCTCTTTATTCTGGACATCATTGGACAAATAGCTTTTCTTGTAGATATTGTCTTGCAATTCTTTGTTGCTTATAGAGACAGTCAGACCTATCGTATGATCTACAAGAGAAACCCTATTGCTCTGCGGTAAAATTTTTCATTTTTTTGCCATTATTATTGTTATTATTATTATTATTTTTATTTTTAAGATCCTTGATAAATGATAGGATTTTGTTTTGGATTTCTAATCATTTTTTTTTTGTTGTTTTGAATCTCTGATATATTAAAATTTTTATTTTAAGTTTATGTCATAGTTAAGTGATGACATGACACTATCGCAACCATGGATAGTGTTGAAAAAATTAGTTTGTAAAGTGACATATCATCACTTAATTGAAGGTGATAGAGACTCAAAACAAAAATTTTAATATAACATAGATTCAAAATTCAATAATTTCTCAAATATCTTAAATATATTTAACCCATATAATCATCATCATCTAACTTTAGTTTTTATGATGCTGCTATATAACTATGGCTTTTCTCTTTGGGAAAGTCTGTGATTGGTTACAAATATTTGATTTGTATTGCCTTTTCTAGGGTGTGATTTTTTAAAATTGATTTATGGCTTACATGTTTCTTTTCATTTAGGTATCTGAAATCTAACTTCATATTTGATCTTCTTGGATGTATGCCCTGGGACATCATCTACAAGGTTATACTTCTAGATAAACCCAAATTTCTTGAGTATCTGTATTGCTTACCTTGAATATTTTTTACAGTCTCTAACCAAAATTTGAAAATTTGTCAAAAAAATTGTTACTTGCCTATTTAATCCAAGTATCCAAAAAATGTCTGTAATCACATCGCTTATGTTAGTGTTTTATAATGCCTGTATACATTTCCTGGTAGTTCTAGTGCTATAGCATATTTTCAGTTTGTAATAAAATGACAATTGTTAAAAGGAACCTTTATCCTCATTTTAGTTTTTCCTTAACTTTCTAAGTAACTTTTATTTTACACTCCAACTATTAGCTAAACAGGGCAAAGACATACGTTACCATCCATTAAGAAAGAAGGAAAAAAAAAATCCATAATCCACAGTATCCTAACATTCCATCTCAGTATTTGGAATTGAAAAGATAAATAGCCATTTGTCTTTTAGCTCACATATTTATTGTTTCTTTTATGGTAATGTAACTTTGGTACTTGTGGAATGAGGACATTTCATTTATGTCTTTTGAGACGTAATTGAAGGAATTTGTCCCCTCATAGCAATGGTGTACGTATCATTGTCTTTTTGTTGTTGTGTATCAATTTCGTATCTAACCATCATGCAGTCAATTACATTAATAGAATGCCTACTTAGTTCACAAGTTTTGGGACTTAAGTGTATAATTAGTCATGTTTACATCACTTTACTGTACAAGAAGTAGTGAAGCCTGTTATTAAATGTCAGAATTTTGTTCTCGAGCGACTCACTGTGCAATAACATAAGACTAATTTTGGCTGTGGTTTTGATAGATTACCTGTGCAGATGAAGAATGCCATATGTTATGCTACTATGTTTACAGCTTTTTGTTATTACATCTGACTAATTTTGGCTGTGGTTTTGAGACATTACCTGTGCAGATGATGAATGCCATATGTTATGCTACAATGTTTACAGTTTTTTGTTATTACATCTGGTTTTGTTGCAATTTCTTTGTTATCAGTTCAAGGATTGTACTCTAACAACTAGTATAACTTTTTATTAACAGGCTTGTGGAAGAAAAGAGGAAGTGAGATACCTTCTGTGGATCAGATTATATAGGGTGCGGAAAGTCACAGATTTTTTCCACAAGTTGGAGAAGGACATACGTGTCAATTACATTATTACCCGGATTGTGAAACTGATAGCAGTTGAACTCTATTGCACCCATACAGCAGCCTGCATTTTCTACTATTTGGCTACCACACTACCAGAATCCCAAGAAGGGTACACATGGATAGGAAGTTTAAAACTAGGTGACTTTAGTTATTCACATTTCAGAGAAATTGATATTTGGAAGCGCTATACAACATCTCTGTACTTCGCTATTGTTACAATGTCTACAGTTGGTATGTTTTCTTTTTCTATATAATTCATAGAGCAAAAATGAATTTCATTTTGTTAGTCATTAGTTATCGTAACTCTGACTATGTTATGGTATGTGGCCAATATTAAAGTAGCGGTCCCAAGCCAATATATACATTCTAGATCTCTATATTTAGATGGCTTATCAAAATGTATATTATCTTGTCTCTCTTGAAAGTTTCTCTGAATGAATCATGTTTGTGACCATTTCTTCCACAGGCTATGGAGATATACATGCAGTAAATATGAGGGAGATGATATTCATAATGGTGTATGTTTCATTTGATATGATTCTTGGTGCCTATTTGATTGGTAACATGACAGCTTTGATAGTCAAGGGATCAAAGACTGAAAAGTTTAGGGACAAGATGACAGACCTTATGAAATATATGAACAGAAATAGGCTTGGAAGGGATATCCGTGAACAAATTCAAGGTCATGTGCGGTTACAGTATGAGAGTAGCTACACTGAGGCTTCTGTCATTCAGGATATCCCTATTTCTATTCGAGCTAAGGTAATAATAAGAGAAAAAATGACTTTGAACCTCATTTATGGTCAGTTATGGAAGTCATTGTTGTAATTATTGCCATTTGTCTAATTTCCCAACAGTATTTATAGTTTCCCATCTGCTTCTAATGCTTTTTGCCATATGTTTTGTAGCTAATTGTAATCTGGAACCAGTTTTGTTGGTTTTATTCAAGAAGCTCCTTATGTTTTTGTCTGTTTAGATTACTGTTGTCAAAATTGTGATAAATTTACTAATATAAAAGTATGAGTAATGTGTAAGAAAAGTAAACAATAAATATGCAAAGAAAGATACTATTTAAAATGTCAGTTTAGGGTGAAAAATGATTTATTATTTCATTAAGTTCATACTGGTGCATATTGGAAACATCTACTCGCAACTCTTTCTCAGCATAGATAGTATACAATTTTAGGCTACAAGGGACTGGCACGTTATATTGTGTATTTTGCCTGCTATTCACTTATGATAGATTAAAGTGTAATCATTCTAAGTTCCATTTTCAGTTAATGTAAATTCAGAAAATTAATAAGGATCCCAATATAGTGTTGGACAGAGTCACTTTTCTGATTACTCTATCTTTTCACCTACTCATTTCTTTTTATTTTTTTTGCAACATATTTGCTGTTTTTTTTTTCCTTTGACCTGCCTTGCCCCCACAAATTTTCTACTGGAGTTGTAGCCTTGTAGGCCACCTTTTTTTGTCATATTTTCCATGTTGGTGGGTTGTTTAGAATTTTTCTGCATTTGTAGGTATTTTTGCCGTTTTATTTAAAGAATGAGTTTGAACATTTCCTTTTTTATTCTATTCTGTTCATTTTTGGGGGAACTAGGTGCTTATACTTGAATTAAAAGAGATTAATCTTGGTCTCATAATATAATAAAGCAGTCAGTATTTGGTCTTGACTGATGTATTGATCTAATTAATTTCTGCAGATATCCCAAACATTATATTTGCCGTACATTGAAAAGGTTTCTCTTTTTAAGGGATGCTCTTCAGAATTCATCAGTCAGATTGTAAGTAATCATTTTTCCATTGCCAAGCATGTCAATATGAAATGGCATTATGATTATCTGTATTTTTGGCATACAAATCTCTCTTTTCTCTTTTGTACTTTATCTATAATCTAGAAATTACAACGAAAACTAAGTAATTTTTTTGCTGTATAGACTTTTACACTGAAACATGAATATTTTCATGCCATTGGTCCTGCTGGTAAACCGGAAATGGTTATCAGTGTTTTAAGTTTTTTGGAGATTTCAGTTACTTTTTTCTATCAATCCATGTAATCAACAACAATTTCATCCTTGAATGACTTTATGGGATGAAGAATACTAACTGCACAAAGACTGAAAGTCTGAAATAGTCACATTTACTTTCAAGATTGAACTTCATGTTGATAAAAAAATTTTTTAGCATAGGTCTCTTCTGCTGAATGGATATGTCTAAATGTACCTTTAATGAGAGTTTCTTCATCTTACATTGTCCTCTTCTGTATGTGTGATGTTGAAGTGATGATAATTTATGCTCTTTTGATCCTTCAGGTTATTAGGCTCCATGAGGAGTTCTTTCTTCCAGGGGAAGTAATAATGGAACAAGGAAATGTTGTGGATCAACTATATTTTGTCTGTCATGGAGTACTGGTATGATTTTATATTTCCACAACCCCTTTTGCAATTGCTCAATTTCTATTTTTTTTTCTTCTGCTAATGTTTCTGATATTTTTAGTTATAGCTTCTTAATTATTTGAATTATAGACATGCTTCTATGCATGTCTTTTTAGGCATGGGGTAAGCTGAGTGATGCTGAATTTTCTTACTTATTTGTATTGTATTACGGTATTACCTTAAGAAAGTATTTACGTGAATAAAGGGCATAAGAATCTTATAAATTTCCCACATGAGAAAGTATTCACACGCACAAGAGGTTATCTGACAGGAAGCCTCTTTGGTAGAATTTTAGAACTAATTCATCAAAAATATTCCACAGAAGACTGATTTCAGTTTATGCTTTTTGAATGCTGAAAGCTGTTTCTGTGCAGGAGGAAGTAGGCACAGCTGAAGATGGGACTGAAGAAACTGTTTCACTTCTGCAGCCTAACAGTTCATTCGGAGAAATATCTATTCTTTGCAACATTCCTCAGCCATATAATGTCCGTGTTTGTGAACTGAGTAGACTCCTGCGACTTGATAAACAATCATTTACAAATATCCTAGACATATACTTTTATGATGGAAGGAAAGTATTAAACAACCTTCTAGAGGTAATAATGTTATATATGTTATTTCTCATGTCCTCCTTCCTTTAGTAGAGTATCTGACTCTGACATGAATAAAAAATACACTATGCTACTCTCTTCTTGAACAATCAATGGATGTATCAAATTACATTTTAAGATTATAATTTATTAATTTCTGATCACGAGACAGGTAAATTTTTCATATTTTATAGGGAAAAGAATCTTTTCGAGATAAGCAGTTGGAGTCAGACATCACATTTCATATTGGAAAGCAAGAATCTGAGCTTGCTTTGAAGGTCAATAATGCAGCTTTCAATGGGGATCTTTATCAGCTAAAAGGTTTAATTCGAGCTGGAGCTGATCCCAACAAGACAGATTATGATGGAAGGTCACCTTTGGTAAGGCGCTTGCAACTTCTTATGATGCCTTGTAAATATTCTGTTGCTTTCTCTTCATCTATGATGTTGCTGGTAAAAAACAACTTGGCAACATATGGATTCTGTTATGAAAAATACTTGCCTGATATACCCCTTTTTGTTTTTTCCGATAGCATCTTGCAGCATCTAGAGGATATGAAGATATCACACTTTTCCTTATTCAAGAACGTGTAGATGTCAATATTAAAGGTAATTGTCCAACTTATTAAATATTCATTGCTACGAGACACACTTAAATTATGGCTCACAGCCTGACACAACCATCATTATTTGGTAATTTTATAGATAACTTCGGGAACACACCCTTACTTGAAGCAGTTAAGAATGGACATGATCGGGTTGCTTCTTTACTTGTTAGAGAAGGGGCCTCTATGAAGATCGACAATGCTGGTAGTTTTTTGTGTACTGCAGTTGCAAGGGGAGATTCAGATTATCTTAAAAGACTTTTATCCAATGGCATGGATCCTAACTTAAAAGATTATGATTACCGAAGTCCTCTTCACGTTGCTGCAGCTGAAGGTTTATATTTCATGGCAAAGTTGCTATTAGAAGGAGGAGCTAGTGTTTTTACCAAAGACAGGTATCATTCATCACTCATTTTGCAAGCTCGTCAGTCAAATATATTGTTTCTCTTTCCTTTTCTATATTTTCCCTAATTTAAAAATCTTACTGAACTCATAAGAATATAACTTCTGTTTATTGTTTCTTTCCTTTTCATAATTACACCAAAATATCATAACGAAAACTTCTCGTTCATTTTCATTTCATTACAAACAGATGGGGAAATACGCCGCTTGATGAAGCTCGGATGTGTGGAAATAAGAACCTGATCAAGCTACTGGAAGATGCAAAATCTGCTCAACTGTCAGAATTCCCATCCCAAGAATATACAGGTACTGGCATATTGCGATACCTTTCTAGTTTTTATAAGAGGTGGTAAGACTAGGAAGTTTAATAGAATGGGCTACGTAGCAATTTAGAGAAATTAACTCCTCCATACTAGAGCAAAACTCCCAAGAGTTTCATAGCATGCACCAGAATGTACTATTACGTAGCTTTACATCTTAACAATGTTGAATTTTTTTCCCTCGTAGATCACTAATTCATTTTCATGTTAAATTTTATTTTTGGGGTCAACATTATTGTAGTTCCCTATGTTTAAGGTTAAGCAGACATTGTCTCTCAAACTTAATGTTTAAGCAATTAAATGAATGGTTGCAAATAGTTCTACCCCTTCCATGAAAAGCTAGCAGACAAAAAAAATAACATAATTTTGTTCCAATTTGATATGCATTTTATGCCTGCTCATCTCTATTTTTTCTAGACTCTAGATCAACAAGTGCTGTAAACCTTAATTTCGTCTACCATTTTCAGATAAAATGCATCCAAAGAAGTGCACAGTGTTCCCTTTCCACCCTTGTGATCCGAAAGATAATAGAAGACATGGAATTGTATTATGGATTCCACACTCCATCGAAGAGCTAATCAAATCAGCGGCAGAACAAATAGAATTTTCTGGCGATGCTTGTATTTTATCAGAAGATGCTGGTAAAGTTACTGATGTGGACATGATCAAGGATGGTCAGAAGCTGTATTTAGTCCATGAAACACATTAGGCCTCCATATTATGGCTCTTCACAACCATATAGTAAAGTGCCTTGTAATGTGTTGTGCTTTCTAGAAATTAGCATGTTATTTGATCTTATTAACCGCACAAAAAGTGCCATATCCTGTCAAATACAGACGAGTAATTAAGATCAAATAATGTGCTTATGATGTGCATGTGCTGTAGTGGCACCATTTAAAGCAGTCCAAGCTAATAAAGTACTTAAGTTGTTAGTGGTGGCACACGTCAGAGCTCAGCTAGAATTTATCAAAGATTAGGTTGTAAGGTTTCATCATCCCAATTCGACACTCATTCCCCAGATGATAAATCCTCACAGCTGAGTTTAGAATTTAGTAGAGTTTTGATAAGTACCAATTAAAAATGAAAATCATTAAATAAAAAATACAAGCATTTAATAATTTTTCTTTAAATAACTTATCATGTTCTTCAAAAATAACACTTCAATAAAAACTCTTTAATTTATGAGTTAGCAAGTAGGGCCGACCCAACATATTGATAGGCCTAAAGTGAACTTTGAAACGAGGCTTTTTCGTTGACAAAAAAAATGGAAAAAAAAGTATTTGAGGCCTTCCATGCTTATACAGATCAACCACAAGACTTCACGCATAGGCGGCATAGCAGTGTGAAGTGTTACCACTGAGTCACAACTCTTGATAGCGCATATACTTAATATATTAATAGTAAAAAAAAAAAAAAATTTAGTGGACCTAAAACAAGGGTTTGGGTCGCCTTACCCTTAGGCCGGCCTGTTAGCAAGTTCTCAATCATTACATGTTTAGTGTAATCTAGTTTTTAAAGTTATTTTAGTTAATTTTGTGAGTATGATAGTCAACCCAAAGCTTATAAATAAACAAGTTTCAAAGATATCACAAAGTAAATCATTGTTACTTGGTTACATTCTTTTGAATTTAATTAATTAAAAAAAACCGTGTTTATACAGTGATTTCAATACTGCTTAGTGTTGGTCATCCATTTTGCTATACAGTATTGGCTAGGAAGATTTCTTTGTTTTTCTTGTCTGACCATTAATATTAATTAAGAGATAGTTAATTGAAACAAAAAGAAAAAAAAATGATTGTGAAAGTTATTTTCATCTGCCCTGTTAGTCCCTGAATCTGATCCCACTTAACTAAGAAGCCATTGAGATTTGGTTATCTTCCCCTTGCTCCCAAGCACCTTTTTCCTTTTACCACTTCCATTTAAATCCAATTAGATGCAAGTATGCATGTCTGGCACAAATGTTATACAGATCCTAGATTTTGGAGGTTGATGTGTGTGTGGATGAATAATTGATTAATAAGCCTGGGAGAAAAGTTAATTATGGACACACAAGCCCCACCAAGTCATGATCTAGTCTCACCTCAGGAAGACAGGAACAAACTAGGGTTAAGGAAATCAAATCAGTGTCCTCAACACCATCCTGAATTTGTGTGGGATGTTATGCGATAAGTATTGTACAGCCAGCTGAGCTAACATTGGTTGTCTGAAGTTACCTATGATTGGTTTAGATTTTTAGTTATGGGTGGTTTTTGAGTTTGCACTTTATCATCACCATTAAGAATATAGATTCAGAATAACAATATTTTGGTCACATATAATTTAACCCCTTTTGTTCTCACTTGTTTCTGAATTTCAGCACTTGTGGCAGCCACCACCACCAGTCAGTACTAATTTTTCTTGTATACCAAAAGTCAACAAACCTAAAAATCAGCTACTAATACAATACAAGAAGCACTCAGACAACACAGCAATCAATTAAGGTTTACATATAGTGGCCAAACTTATGCCTAACGGAATTTTCTGCCCAGAATTTTAAGAAGGCTAACAACATTAATTGAGAAAATTAGATATGACTCCTAAATATTATCACAAAACATTACTATACTACCTCCAAAACTTTAATTCAAGATCCCCTTAACATATGTGTTGAATTTGTCGAAAGTGCTTTTGGGCTGCCACATTAGCAGTGATTGATACATCTTTCTTCTTGTGCAACTTATTTTCCTCGGACGACACGGTGTTGAAGTGTGGTTGAGAAGCAGTGGCAGCAACAAAAAGTTCCATAAAGCAGCTCAAAAGAGGCAAGCTTGAGCACACAAGTAGTCCCATTCTGATGATATTCATGGCTAATATCTCAGCTAAGTTTTAGTTGAAGTTTTTTTGGGTGCCAAATTTATAATGGTTGGGGGTAGAGTCTTAATGAAAAGTCTTCAACGTGTCGAGCAAGGTAGAAAAAAAAAGGGAAGAATCCTCGTGCTTGCCTCTACTCTAGTCTAGAGTCACTGGATCCATTTGATCATTAGGATGGATAAAGTCAACAAAACTTACCATCATGATTTTTATTTGAGCCAAAATAATTTCCAGGTGGCAAGAAATTTCTTTCATGAAGCCTTGGAAAGCAAGAAATTTCTTCCCCGCGTTTTTTTGAACACTAGCACGCTCCCATACACACATATATTAAAATAATTCATTCCCAAGAAGCAAGAAGAAACTCAAAATTTAAATGATGATTTCGTGGGAATTTTGAAATTTTCGAGTTCAGGTGATAAGAAAACATTTAATTAAGTTGATTATCTCTAATCAAAAATTCAAGAGGGGGACAGCTTGTCAAATGAACACTTATTTAAATGCAAGTCTCTTTCATTGCCCGAATTATTTGTGATAATAGGCAAGCTAGATAGAGACATGACTTCAGCTTTTCTTGTGAAGGATGATGGAAGTTACTAACTTAACCAAATGCTCTTTGGGTTTCTATTGACAAAGCAAAAAAAAAATGTATTGGAAAAAATTCAAATCTTATATTGGTTAGAGACATTGGTAAGATAGAGTATATAAGTGGAGAATAACTCTCATCCTATGAATTAATTTTTGGAGTTGAGTTAGGTCCAAACCCACATTTTAAAATGGTATCAAAATCTATCCTAGATCTATTAAATGGGTCACCCACCATGTCATCCACTCTCCAAACCCAAAAATGCAAGGCATGAGGGGGTGTATTGTAAAAAATCCAAAATATCACTTTAGCTAGATATAACATCAATATAAAATATATAAGTGAGCATGTAACAAGGTTAGAAGAATTGTTCATTAACAAGTAAAATCTAACAAAAATTATAATTTATAATAAATTTTCAGTTGTCTTTAAAAAAATGTTATCGAATGTGTTGTTAATATTTTTCAAATAAATAGATAATAAACTTCAACCAAAATAAAATAATGTGTTTAAAATTACACATTGAATGTATTTCAACTTGCAAGCATTTACGAATAAATGGTAACATGCTAGTTTCAAATGATGGGAAACTAACAGTAGCTTCAACCTAGAGCTCGTTAACTTTAATTTTGTTGTTTTGGAAAATTGTCTTAGCTAGAAGCTCTTCCAACTAAGTTGCTTTTATCTTCTCCTAGAATTGATTGGGGTTGCTTACACTTACATGCTTTGAGGGATTGCTCTAACAAATTTTCTTCTCGTCAACAAAGTCTCTAGCTTATGTAAGACAGAAAGTTAGAGAACATGACGTTGAAAGCTAAATTAATCTTTCCTTTATAATATTGATATCTTCATTCTTGAGTAGATAGTAAAGAAAATATATATAATTCTTGTATTTTATTTTACTGGAGAGACGGTGAAACAAAAATGGAAAGAAAAGTTCAGTTCTAGAAATATAGGAGGCGTTTATTTGACGGAGTTATCTTATATTTTCAGCAATATTATTCTTAGGAATATAATATGAAAATATCATTTTTTTAGTATTTTTAAAAAATATACTTTGTTACATTTTAATATTTTTGAAAATGATTTTTAAAATTTAAAATAATTTCAATAAAAATGAAAATTACATATATATTAGACAGTAAATTTTTACATTCTCACATGAATATCACTTTGCCACCATCTCTTAAGAGGAATATAAATGTAAAAAATCATAATAAACAAAAATATTATAGCATTCCTATAAATAAATAATATTCGGAAATACTTTTCAAAAACTTGTAACATACATAGAAATATATATTCTCATCTTAATATTTTCAGGAATCAGATTTCCTGAAATAAACATTTCCTATATATTAAAAAAATCAATTCAAATTAAAAAAATTTCACATCTTCCTCGCTTTATCTCGACCATTCTAAAGTGCAAACCTTGATACTGCAATTTATATCTACATCAACATTTCATATTCTTTTTAATATCTCAAATGAATAACAAATCAATTCCTTGGTTATATTCTTTTTAAGTTCAATCATTATGGGAATTAATTTTTATCTCATGAAGAAGCCGGAGTTGGCTCCGGTGGGTTGCTGTGTTTTGCTAAATATGGATTGTTGTTCCCTAGACTAGTCCAGTTTTAGTTTTTGTTTGTTTGGGGCCTTGGGCCATTCTTTTTTTTTTAGTCAGCACCTTGGGCAATTCTTATCACTAAAAAAGACACACATTCACACTTAGTCATTTGAATTCTGCGCTTTCCAACTTATATCTTGCACCTCCTATTTTATTTGTATGGACAAAAATAGCCCTTTGACTAGGAACCCCCATTCCAAAAGGTAATTTTTACCTTTTGGAATAGGTTTTCAGAGCACTCATCCCTAAGGTAATTTTTAGCTTCCAAAATAACTATTTCATAATAGGTTTTCAAATCACTTATCTCTATTCCAGAATAGCTTATGAAATGACCATCCTTGACACAGATTGAGTTTTGGAATAGACTTTCCAAATAACATAAAATATGCTTTTAGAATAGGTGTTCTAAAAAATGCTATCAACATTGCGGATTGCATGCTCTTGAACAAATATACATATTTTTCCAAAATAGGTGTTTCAAAAGCTTTGTTTTACTATTATGGAAAACCTATTTTGAAATGAAAATTGTGTTCCAAAATGACTATTTTGGAACCAAAATAATAGCTTCTAGAATACTTGTCCTGAATATGGTTGTTACTATTCCTCTTCCATAAAGGGTTGTCCATAAAACAAAAGTTTAATAATAAAAAATGGGAGAAATGCACCTGTACATCAACCCAACCCCACCAGAGTTGTGCATCAGGAAGAAATCAATGACGGAGTCGACAAAAATGGAGACAAAGAGGAAGACCTAACGATAGAAAAAACATAGATGGAATACGAGAACGGGTGGACTCCCTCATGGAATAACATGCTAGGGAAGAGAAAAGTATAATATAAAAAAGATAATTTGATAACATTTAAAAATTAGGAGTGCAAGATTTAAAGTAGGAAGTGTAGAACAATTAATTTGATTAAACTTGTACCAAAAAAATTGATTAATCTAATGGCAAACAATCAGCATTCACACTCCTATACCGAGTGCAACCAATATCATTCTCCACTTCTTAAATTACTAGTATGATGCATCCATCACACATATAATTTTGCAATATGGTAAAATTCAAAAATAGAAAAAATATTGAAAAAAATGCTTATCATATCAAAAACACAAAAAGTCATTTAATATTTTTAATTATTTAATAAATTTAATAGAATATATTTAACACTCTACTGTGTTCTAAATTCTATTTTATTAATTCTGATCTACTTTTTTTAATAAATATTATTATTCTAATTTTCTTAGAGTATCTTAATGAGCACATTCTCACCGTCCATGCTAAAAATAAAATCATCAACGATTCCCGTGATTCCCTCCACTGTTACAATCGTGTGCCCCTACCTACACTACCCCCAAATGCAATTCAACTTTTTAAAGGCGCCAACACTTCAACCGAATCAGTTTGTTCAGTTAAAGCTCTCTCTCTCTCTCTCACTCTATATTGAGCTCTGTTCTTCCTCTTCACACGAAAACACGATGCGAGAGAGATCGTAATCGAAGCCGAAACCAATTTCCCATCATCATAATCAACAGCAATGTCTTTTGCTCTGATCGAAGCCTGCAAGAAGCGTAAACTGTTGCCGAAGTTTTTCAGGTTCAACTCGTTCGGCAACCCTGGTGTTGTTCCAATTGCACCTTCGGGTCCCTTTCGCGATAACGTTCGCGTTTTCCTTCAAAAAGCTGGCGAACTCGAAGATTACACTGTCTCCGGGAACCCCCTCTGGTGCATCCTTCTCATCCACGATAACTCAAACGCTATGGCTCCTCTTTACACCATCGAAGAACACGTCGACCACTCTTCCCACCCATTCTGCGATCACTGCCGCTGCGTAGGTTCGTTTCCGATTTCGCCTTCTTGGGTTCGGTTCGGTTGCTGATTCTTGAAATGGGGTTTGCTCAAGTTTGGGTTTTTAGTTTGATTTTTGAAATGGGTGTGATTGCATTTTGTTGCGTCTTTCTGAAAAGTTTTTTTTAAAATTTTTTTTTTTAACCTGTTTTGTGGTTTGTTTTCGTCGTGATTGAGTTATATTTGTTTCGGGTGCCAATGTGGATCGTGATTTTTACATGGATGGTGATGTGGGCTGTTTCCAATTTAGGATTTTTTCTTTCGTAGACTTGGCTGATGTTTGTTGAGTAGGGTCGTTTAGTGGTTTGGGTTGTTTGAGAAAATGTTTATTTTAATTTTTTGGTTATCATTTTGAATTACAAAACGGATACTTTTTATATATTTAATTTATGGTTTTTAAGAGTTTGGAAAGGAAAAACACTTTTCATTGATTTCTGATTATTGTTTGGTATAGACTATAGAGACTTTTGAAAATAGAAACAATGTGACATTTTTGTGATTAGAAATGAAAACAGAAGCATTTTCTTCTGACAAGTTTTCCAAAATGTTGATTTACTCTGAAAATGTTTGGTAGGAAGTTTGATGATTTTGATCACTTCTGACAAGTTTTCTTCTGACAAGTTTTCCAAAATGTTGATTTACTCTGAAAACGTTTGGTAGGAAGTTTGATGATTTTGTTCACTTCTGATTCTGCTTGGGTTTTAGAAACTGAATAGGTATAGGGTTATTATTGATATTGATACTGATACTAATATGTGGCTTTGTTTGGTTACAAGCTTGTAAAGGAAAAACACTTCTCATTTGATCAGATTATAGTTTGATACAGACTTTTGAAAATAGAAACAGTGAATATTTGAATTCTGTGATTAGAAATGAAAACAGAAACATTTTTTTTTATGACTAGTTTTCCAAAAATGTTGATTTTTTACAAAAAGGGTTGGTAGGATGTTTGATGATTTTGAATTTTGGATAATGGGTTACTGTTGATGCCGATATTAATATATGGCTTTGTATGGCCAATAATTGATAGGTTGGAGTGGACATTTTGTACCAAAGAGAAGGTATCATTTTATAATCCCCATGGACAATGGGTGGCATAAACCCTTAGATGAAGATTCAATAGACAATCAGAAGCATCTGTTGCATGGAGTGATTCATTGCAATGGGTATGGGCATTTGCTTTGTGTCAATGGCATTGAAGGAGGCTCCGAGGTTCTTAGTGGCAGAGAGATCATGGATCTTTGGGATAGGATGTGCACAAACCTTCGAGCGAGGTAATGAACAACTTAAGTGCTCACACATTCATCTTCTTTCAAGTTGTGTTACATTAATTTCTTAAACATTCAAGGATCAATGTTTATTTGGATACTGGCTATGTATGGCAGGAAAATTGCTGTGGAAGATGTTTCTTGTAAGAGGTCTATGGATCTTCGCTTACTTCATGGAGTTGCTTATGGACACTCCTGGTTCGGTAGGTGGGGTTATAGGTTTTGCCGTGGAAGCTTTGGAGAGACAGAGCGAGAATACAATGAAGCAATGACAATGCTTGGTTCCTTGGGGCTTGACATGATTTTAAAAGATTTGAGCAAGACAAAGTACAAGACAGAAATCAAGCAAATTATTCGGTGCTATAGAGGTATGAGTGAGACTCATATTATCTCACTCAGGGATCTTCTAAGGTTTATGCTTACTGTCAAGTCATCTCGTGCTCCAGTGCCTAAGATAACAGACACTTATTCTGCTGCTTCTGATTCTACTTCTTCAGCAGCATTAAACTCAAGAAATTCAACCAAACACACACTTCCAAACAGATCAAATTCCATGAAGGAAAAATCTGTGAGGTACAAGAAGTTCAGCAGTGCAGTGACTAACATGGATAGCAGGTGGCCCACAAGGAGACTAGAGTTTGCAGCTCAAGTGATTGTGGATGCACTGAAAGAGAACAAGATTCTGAAACTAGGCTCAGGTGGGATGACAAGGCAAGATGTGAGAGATGCAGCTAGGCTACACATTGGTGACACAGGCTTACTTGATTATGTGCTTAAGTCACTCAACAATGTGATTGTTGGAAACTACGTAGTTCTTCGCATGGTGAATCCATCAACTAGAATCCTAGAGTACACTATTCATGATCTTGGCAAGGGGTCCAAAGCCCCTGAAGAGAACAAGCCTGAGGTGATGGCTCATGCTGATCAACAATTAGTAGAGTCATCTTGGATGCCTGGTGATGATGTGTACAGTGATGCATTTTTTTTGTACAAGAATGTGCTATTGGGTTACCCTGATTCAGAAGCAGTGGACACAGCAGTTCAGACAATTCTAGACAGCAGATACTTTGTGAAGGAGTGGCCAGTGAGGGATGAAATGAAGGAGCAGGTATTGACATTCATTTGCCGCTTGCAACCAAATTTTGTGGACAAAAAACATGAACTGAAGGGTCTAGCATGTGGGGAGGTTGTGGTGGTTCCACTGCATGCAACAGTTGGGGACTTGAAGAGAGCTGCTGAGGCTGCTCTGAGGGACACTTACTGCATTGCAGAAAGGCTTATAGTGACAGACATTAAGGAACTCATGGATGTGAGTGATGAGGAAGTGTTGTTTGGACTAATCCAATCTGGTGTAGAACTTTGTGTGAGGGGAATTGCTATTGATTTATTGACCCCTTTGAACTATCAGGGTGGATCTGAGTCTGCTAATAACTGGAAGGTGAGGTGTGAGTGTGGAGCTCAAGATGATGATGGGGAGAGAATGGTGGCTTGTGACATTTGTGAAGTGTGGCAGCACACTCGGTGCTATGGCATTGATGATTCTGAGACAGTGCCACCACTGTTTGTGTGCACTGGTTGCTGTGACTCAGTACTAGTACCTTCTTCAAGGACTGAATCAGCAGCCTTTGGTGTGGATTCTGCTGATTCTTTTCTCATTTCAGAAGACCCCACTACCCTTTTACTAGATTACGAGTATGGATACTAAAATGCTTGAATATACTGTGTTGTAAGGTCAATATACTTGTTTCTGTTCTCATTTCATGTGTTCATTCTTTTTAATTTTTTTTTCACACCTCTTTTTTGTTAATGTGAGGTGTGTTGACGTCCCTTTTGAGACGTTTTGTTTTTTGTAGGTGATTTGAAAGAGAACAGTTCCCTTTGGGTTTTGTTTTTTGGATACTTTCAATCCAGTGAAGGAAAAACAATAGTACTTCTTTGGTGCTATAAAGTTTGGTATATAGACATCTCATATATGTGTATTAAGTATTCGATATTATAGCTGGATTTTGATAATGGATTTGTTAATAAAGATACTGATATCAATTCTCATAAAAAAAAAGTACTTATTAATTTTTCGGATTCTCTAAATTTTTAATTATTAATGTTATTAGATTATAATGTAAATAAAGATCGATAGATGATAATGGATCCAGATTGTTACCCTTACTCCATTTCCCTCTAATTTCCTTTATCCAGTGTGGTTAATTGTGATAAATAAATCACGTATTTGCAAAACGATACACAGTGCATATCCCGTTTATTGATGTGTAAAATAATTGATGTTTAAAATAGTTGCATATAACGTTTATTGATGTGTAAAATAATTGGTTATCACATTTTACTACATAACATATGGAGAAATTATACTACTTGTGAAATAAATTGTACAATAAAATAGAAACTAAATTACACTCACATCTTTTATATTTTTTTTTAAATTATATTTGATATTCCTCTTTTTTTGCATCATAAAAAAATCTCTTAATTATTTGGCTCACATTACTCAGACCTTCTTCTCTCTCTTAATTAAAGTTTAATAATTTAACATAGAGCAAACACATGCTTATCACATGACTTTTAATGAAAATTTATGTCTAAAATATCCTCATCTTCTTCATCAAATCATATTTTAGATTTTACAAACTCTCATCTTATTCAACAACCTCTCTTCACTTACTACCACCACCACCTCCTTCTCCTCCTCCTCCTCCTCCCTCTCCTGGGGTAGCATCATCTCTTCTTCTTTATAGTCGTTCTCGTCCACCAACATAGCGTCTGGGAGCACCCACTCCCACCAGAGCAACTACCACCATCGCCTCCACCGTAGCTGCAACGTCACCGCCATATCCACCTCCGCCACCTCCTCATCCCCTACCGCAGCTTCGGCCATCATCACCGCTCCGTCTGGTTCCTTGGACACTATCACTGTCGAGGATAGTGACATCAATAATCTTAGTGCGTCCGTCAGAGTCGTATTCAAGGGAGGGATGTCAAGTGCAATTTGAGAAAAAAAAACATAGGAGATGTGAGTGTAATTTATTCTAACGAGCAATTTCATCTGCTTGTATATTTCAATTGACATTAGTTAATGACGTTAATAGAAGAGAGTAAAAGTAATGTATAAAAAAGGAGGGAGTATCAGATGCAATTTGAGAAAAATACAGAGGTGCAAGTATAATTTACTCTAAAATAAATAACTAAGAAAGAGAGAAAGAGAGAGAAAAAAGATAAATTTAAATTTAAAATATAATACATGACAAAGTGGAGGAGATAAATATATTACAAAATATAATGTTGTATAAATTATTATACATTGATCACTTCTCTAACATATCTCTAACATAAAATATCTAGTCTCATAATATTTTACACAAAGTGGTATATCTATGACTATATCTAGGAATGTGTATATACTCTTTTTCAAACTAGCTTACAAGCTACTCAAAGAAGCTTATAAGTTTTTTAAGTGTCTTATCAAACACTTTAAGTTATGTTTGATGAAACTAGTTGAAAAGCTAATTAGAAATTGGAAAGTTAGCTGAAAGTTAAAAAATTATCTTTTTAAATTATAAGTGTTCAGTAAAATTAGCTGTTGAAATAACTAAAAAGTATAAAATGACAGAAAATAATAAAATCATAAATTATTTTTAAAAAATAATAAGGAATTTGAATAAATGTGTTGAGGATAAAAATAAAAAAAAAATAAAAAAAACTAAAAATTTTAAAAATGTTATTTCAAGTGACATTTCAAAAAACGCTACAAGATACTAAAAATAATTTGTGTACCAAATTGTCAAACAAGTTTTTCAACTAATAGAAAAAGTTAGAAATTAGCTAAAATGTCTTGCCGAACATAGTCTCAGTGGATAAAATTTATAAAATTTTGTATTCTTATTTTATTTAATGAATATTACTTTTTTTAGTAACTTTTAATAATTTTAATTAACTAGTGTTTAATGCACGGGATTATTCAACTTTTTACTACTTTGTTTATATAGCCAATAGAAAGACATTTTTTTAAAAAAGATAATAATATATCTCAAAAATTAGAGACCATAAAATTTGAAAAATAAAGAAAGAATTATATAGCACAACCCTTTTTTTTTTTTGGAAAAAGAGATAATCTATCTCCAAGAAATTAAAGACTACAAAAGTATTTTTCAATTTTTCTATAAATTTTAATATCAATAACAACTAATTTATGAATATCTTATAATTAAGTAAAATAGGTTAATTCATCTTTATGAATATCTTATAATTAAGTAAAATAGGTTAATTCATCTTGTCTTGTTTCTAACTCTCCCTTTAAACGAGGTAGGTTAATTTGGCAACAAAGACAAGTCGAAAAATAAATTTCACTCCCTTTAGGGGTTGACAAATAATGAAATAGCGGGTTGACTTATCTAACTAACATGCCAAAACAATGAATATGATATAATTATTGATCACAACAAAATTATATCTAAGTATCCTCTTAGATTTACATGACCAAATGTTTATTATCTTCTTCTCATCCACTATTTCTTTCTTAAACTGTAAAATTCGAGGTCATCTGTATCATTTACACAATTCACATTGTTTCTTTAAAATGAATGAGTACTTTAACCATCCCTAGCAAACAAAATTGTTAGTGTTCTTAATTATTTATGGTGTTAATTAATTAAGAGTACATGACATGTCCTAAATGCCAAAAGATTATTATATGTTTTTTGTTTCAACCACAGTATCTCTTTTTTCAGACAAAAAAATTACCCATAAAAAATCAAAAAGGTCAAATATGATATAAAATATGATGTAGTATCATACGATAATAAAGAAGTATAAGCCACAAAATATCAAAATCCATATTTAAGAATATCACCAATATAACTAATAGGTTCACTGTCTTGGTCAATAAACATTAAGATGTAATTTCTTCCAATGTTTCATATTCAAATTAAGGATATGCAACCTACTTGAGGTTCTTAGAAGAAGGGAGCTCTGTGGGGTATTCCCTTTCTTTTCCTTTTTTTTGCATCTTTTGGGGTTCAGGAGTTTCCTCCTGCTTTTCTTGATGAGGAGGAGGAGTTTGGATGGAAATGAAAGGAGGAACTGAATCATATGCAAGCTTACTTAAAACAGCTTTGACCTGAAAGTTCACATGTAAATAAGTAAGAAATTACAACTTTAAAGTTCATTTTAATGGTAGTAATGTCATCATGGAGAATAATAAATGGTTTTGATTGTCATATTGTTGCCATCACCTTGCAAGAAATGGAGCAATAGAGATATAAATCGGCTTCAGTCAATTTTCTATTGCAAGTATTGCATGATGCCTCATTATTTTTCATTGAACCAGAATGTGGGAGAGGATTCAGAGAAATAACTAGTCGCTTGTTGCATTTGTAAGGCTACAACCAAAAAGGAACCAAATTCACCCGTATAGTTTAGAATTTGTTTAAGGATAATTTAAATTTATCAATCATTTTCTCTTTTAGTTATATATTTTATTGTATAAGTATAATTTTTCTTCACGAAATATTAGTTCACATAACAACATTGATAAGAAACAACATAATATAGAAGAAGCAAAAGTGCAACAATGTCATGAACAGTAGGTTTAACATGCACTCAAATTTAGTATTCTATCTAGCTATGTACTATTTTTTTCTTAATATTTGTTAGGTTAAATTGTAATATTGACTCGCTTTTAATTCTTAACAATCGATTTTGGTTTTTTAATTTTTTTCTTCACAACTTTGATCTCTTTATTTTTAAATTAAATTATAGAATTTGGTCTAATAATCAAAACACACATAACAATCCCCGGTTTGTAATAAACCAAAACATTTGTAATTTCTGAATTTGTTAATTGCAAGTCCGTATGTCTCAAATCTAAAAATTTCCATAAAAAAAATGAATTTCAAAACTTCAATTGAGTGTTAGAGATACCAATTTGTATCCTCCGTATATGAGTCTGTGTGTGTCTTTGTACAAGAGTATTATAGTTTGTTTCTACCAATATGACTAATACCAAAAAAGTGAAATGAAATCTCATATCCTAGCCAGATCAAATTAGAAGGGCTTCTTCAAATGCTTGAAATCCAAGGACGAATCAACACACTCGGCTTTGCTCCTACAACCATTCAACATCTTCAACAACTCCGTAGCCTTCTCTTTGGTTCCCTCACCACAACCCACTTGCAACAAAACAAGTAGTTTATGAAACACCCCCATTTGAAGCGCCTCAATCAACACTCCTTCTTCATTCTTGTCACAAAAAAGCTTCCAAAGAACCGAAACCGCAAAGCTTGAACTCAACTCAGACACCCTCAAAAGCTTCTTAATCACAAGAGGCAAAGTCAAAGCATTAGCCTTTGCCATCTGCACCCCTTGCTTGCAGTCACAAATGCAATCCAACACCCCCAAAGCCTTCTCACAAACCCCTCTCTCCGCATCAACAAGAACCTCCAACACGGCATCAACCAAACCCAATTCCACAAACCTTTCACAAGTCACAACTCTAACTGAAGAATAACTAACCAAGTTGAAAATCGTTGACAAACACGACTTGGTGGAACCACTCCCAACAGGCTCCTTAATCATGTTAACCAAAGCCTCAACAACATCTACACACTTCACCAACGCCTCAACACGGATTTCCTTAAGAACCAAAGCAGCGTTTTGCCTTGTGGACAATTGTTTACCGTTCATGAACCAAACCATGCAAGAGATAGAACTCGTTGACCCCAACACGGATCTACCCTCTTCAGAAAGAGGACGCATCCATACCAAAGCCCCCAGAATCTCATCCAACACAACCACGTTCTTCTCAATCAACAACCCACGTGATGAGAAAGAGTTGAAGGCATTGGATAATGCTAAAGCAGCACCATTGGCCACTATGCACCTTTTGTTTCTCTCACTTTCCTTCCCCCACGCCTTGATCTTCCTCACAAACTCCACGCACTTGTTCTCGTCCCCGTGCTGCGCCGCCGACAGGATCCTCGTACACGTGTCGGCAACCTCGTACTGGGTGACGGGGATACGAGGAGTGGGGATCCGTTCGATGCCGTGGGAGCGGTGCTCCACGCACCAGTCCTGGATCATCCTACGGATGGCGTGGTTCGGGATCATGTCGTCGAGTCTGGTCAGCTCGGTTTTGGTGACCGGGCACGTGCGGTTCCCGGACTCGATCCACTTCTCGATGCTGTCGCGGTCGTAGGTTATCCCCGTGGAAACGGTCACGGGGTCCTTCATCATGTCCAAGGTTACCGGGCACCGGAAGTGGGTGGGGATCGCAATCTCTATCTCCATGTCGCCACCGGAATATTTCAACTCTTTACCCTTTCTGGCACGCCGGAACACTCTCCCTTTTGTCCATGACAAAACCATGTTGCTTTAATAATAAAAAATAATAATTTCGATTGTTTCTATGTATCTTTGTTGAGTAGAGCTTAGAAGAAATGTATGTGAATGTGATGAAGGAAAGAAAGTGGTGTGGGTTTTGTATTTATAGTACTAGTACCTGCTTTGTGGTACATGGGTCAAAGCTGGCGAGGTAAGATAGTCAGAGAGGAATACTTCAAACTTCAAACAATGCTTTTTTCTTATTCTGTGCCTGTGTGTGTCAGGACTATGGGAGTATTATTGTTTGAACGTTGAAGTTTGAAAGTGGAAAAGTCAATCGAGGCTCCATGATTTTGAAATGGGTTAATCGATTAAAATAAGGAAATGAAGTAGTTGTTGATGTTGTACCAATTAGACGGTCGAAGTTTGAATGGCGTGGGTTGGGAGCTGAATGAGACTGAGTCAGCGTGGTCGGTGTGCTGACTTGCATCCCTATCTATCCATTATTATATTTTCATAAAAACAAAATTTCATACATTCCATCAAATGCTTTTTCTCTCTCAGTTTTTGTCTTTTTATAATACTATATCATTAATTAAATCAACCATTTTTTTTATTTTTTCTCTCAAATTATAAATAACTCAAGATTGTCCTCCAAATATATTTTTATGAGTAGTACATGAATTATTCATAATTATATATATATATATATTATTTTGTCTGAGTGTTTCTACCAAACATTTTCGTTTTAATATCTATCGTTTGCATTTACAATTTGTAATTGCATGCATGGTCTTTGTTTTTTACTAATACTGTTTTTGTCTTTTGCTTGTTCCAGTTGTAAGTTGCAAGTTGTAACATTCGCGTATTCTTTATGATAAGTACTAGTACTACTTTGTGACATTGGCGTAGTGCGTGTGCTTGTGCGTGTTTAATTTAATTTGTCCCCGTCGCGTAGGGAAATATTGGTCGGTGTTTCGTACTTTTAGGAAAAATCGAAAAATCTTTTCATTCAACACAAATAAAAGGTGTAGCCAATAATAGCCATGCCAATATAACACGGAAAAAAACATGCCTAGCTCATTTTACTTTGTGTTTTACACGTTGCGAATTGATATTTTAAAAAGGCTTGGAAAGAATTATAAAAACATACTACTACTAAATGAAACAATCAAGATTTATATCATTATATGACGTGTTTTTATCGTAATTTACAATTAGCATTTTAATTTCTAGAAATACATAATGTAATTTTTGTGACAAATTATATAATTAATTATAAAAATTATAATCACTTTATTCAATAAATAAAATTAATATAAAAATAATAGTTAGTTTTATTTAAATTTCAAAATAATATTATAATTGTAACAAAAATATTTTAAAGATAATAAGTATACTTTGTTAAAAATTAAAATAATATATATTTAATTTAATGAAAATAGCATAATTACAATAACAATAATTAATTTAATCTAATTTAAAAAAGTAAAATAGTAATTATTATAACTTAAGATAAAATATTATTTAATTTAAATTTGAATATGAAGATAATAACACTCATGATAAATAATTAGATTTTAAAACATTTGTAAGATCATAAAACAATAATATCACTCTCATAAATTGTGTAGAGATTACTATAATAAGAGAAGAGAGTTAATATATATATTTAAAAATGAATTAGTTGAAGCAAATAAACTTTTAAAGTTATAATATAACAGTAGATATAATAATACAATAACTGAGTAAATAACAATACTTTTCAAAGTTTAATCGCTGAAATCCAGCATTACCCGCAATGGTTTAGAATTTAATCTTATATTTGTTTCTTTGTTGCGAACTTGAGAAACAGAGACGCGATGTTCAAAGGGAAAATAGAGAGGTTAGAGAGGCTCGCAAACTTCAACCAAAGAGATGCTTTAGCAACTTAGCAATGGAGGAACTTTATGATTGTCTAGTGAGGGACGAGTAGTCACTTATTACAAGTGCTTCATCGCTCAAGTAACTAACTGCAGAGCCGATTCAAATATAAAGTAAGTAAAGTTCAAAAAAATGTTACGTATGTTATCAAAAGGCCTTAAATATAACTCATATTTAAATTTAAAAAGTTTATCTTAAAATTTAATTTTAGGCTTTATTTACTGTTGGACCCGCCTGCAGGCAAGTAGGATATGCTTAATGAGGAGTGTAGAAGCTTAAGAAAGACGACAATATACTTCAAGGGAGGAAGATGAAGATCCCCAGTGTTATACTATAATGGTTTTGGAGTGAAATCCGTGATATTAAGTGAGAAATTACCAACCCTATTAGTGAAGTAAAGGCCTGGCTGGGCTAGATGGCCAAGTTGTGGGGTGCGTGGCTATGTGCAAGACTGCTTAAAAAATTAGTTTTGAAAAAAAAAATAGTTAAATTCGTCCTTTAAAATATAAGACGCTGAAAATTGATCCTTAAAAAATAAAAGAAAAATAAAAATTCAAATTTAATCCATGAATATACAAAAATAACAATAAATTAGTTATACTATAATGACAAATGGTTCCTAAATTTTATAATTTAATATCAAATTGATCTTCAAATATTATAATTTAATGACAAAATAGTCTCATAAATTTAGAAATAAAACTAATTTATTGTACTTTTTGCATACTTAAAGACTAAATTTGTAATTTTTATATTTCAAATATCAATCTATCATCTTAACACACTTTTAAAAATAAATTTGACCATTTACCTAAAAATAATTATAACTAATTATATAATAACCAGTTATATAAAAGTAATTATAAAACTATAACCAATTTTATAAAAATGATTATTTCAAATAACTTATTTTTATTCATCAATAATCGATTATATAACTAGTTTTAAAAATAATTTGTTATACAACTAATTATATTCATAAATGGTTATATAACTGACTTTTAAAAATAATAACTAGCTATATAAAACTAGTTATGGCTATAATTATTATAACTATTTATAATCTAGTTATTTATTTACAACAATAAAAATCTAATTATCATTAATTTTGGTTATGATTATTTAAATAACCAAATAATGAACATCCTAGCCATCCATGTGTGGCTGAGAAACGGTTCGGAATAATATATTATTAGAAAATTTGTATTATAGAAACTTTATCTACATAATAATTATGTAAAAAAATTAACTATTTTAATGATATTTAAATACATTTTTAAACGATAATGTCAACAGTCTTTTGTGACGTGCAGTTTATCAACTTTAAACTCTTACTCTACTAGTATGCAAATTGTTTTCTTCCGCTACTTCCAACTCAAAAGCTTTATTTGTGAAGAAATTCTAATTGGATAATTTGGCTCTGATAACTGGATTTAGTTTTAAGTGATTTGTAAACCTATCTTATTATTTTCACGTGAAAATAATAATGGTCAGTAAAGCTTAATCGTGGTTACCTTGACTCACCTATTTATTATCGCCAACATGCTTTAGTACCTTACACTTCTGCAACATCTACGAGACTCGTTGTCTGACTTCCATGCATAGACTCATATTCCGTGTAAACTTTCAATACAAGGAATTTCATGTGTCTATGGATCCATCGACAACTCCATTATACTCGTCTAAACCGGTCACCATATTAAATTATCGGCTTGATACTAGTTGCTGGAAATTTGAGGGAGTAAACACATAAAAGATTTAAACCAATGAGTCTCGAACAATTATATAAATAAACTTCACATCATACTTTAATCCAAAATCTTAAAGTTTATATTTATGAAATTTATCTTTATTTTTATGATATTCAATCTTCTCATTTCTATTTAATGTGAAATTTTATATTGACTCTTGTATTTCTGACATAAAAAATTATTCATATAATACAAAATGTAACATAAAGTAAACTACGTGATGAGTGTCTGAGAGAGTACATAATATATAGTATAAAATTGGATGTTCACATTGGATAAAATTTAATTCAAATTGACATGTATGGATATTGTCATGCACAGAAGATGGTATATTCTATATTCTTTCTTAGCTGTTGCCATGTTGGTGATCCAACTGCAGACAGCGGTATACTTGGGTTGAACTTTTGACTTCTACCACACTCCCATTACGTAAGAACGTTGGGTGAACTGTTAACAGCTACAAAAGTCACCGTCTAACACGTTCATTTCTTGTTGTGTACCAACCTTATTGTTATCATACACCAAGTCTATGAAACCTCGACTTCTTTTAATTAATCCTGTACCATTCAAATACACGCGTTCGTTGAACTTCAAGCTCTGTAGGATTACATTATAAATATATATGGATATACCAATCCTATTCTTAGGTATGGTCTAATTAATACTAAACTAAATATAAGCATTTCTTTGTTATTTTCTTTTATAAAACACATGTCGCTTTCATTGTTAAAGGTAATTCCGAATTCCGTTTTAGATAAAATCATTATGAGTAATAAAATTTTTCTTTAAATATTTAACGTAATTAAATACATGATTTAAATTCAAAACTTTTGATTAAATTGATCATTTCTATATGTAAGAATTTGAATATTGATTAATTTCTCTGTACTATATTCAACCTCATTGGTCTCAATAAATTACTTTAAATGCTTTTAATTTTATTTTTTAATCAAATCAAAATTTCATGTTAGTAGCATATATTAAAATTTGTCATCACCTAAATGTGGATTTAGTTACATATATTTGGAGAGAAATACAAAGCAAACGAAACCCATAACCATGGGCGGATCTAGCTTTGTAGTTGGGGACGGTGCTTCTCCTTAAATTTTGCCATTAAAATTTTAATATACCCTTAACAATTATTTACAGTGCTTGTTAATTATTTTTAATATTTGTTATATAATTTATAGTGTTTGTTAATTATTTTCATTTATAATTCATGCATTAGCACTTATTTATAAGGTAATTAAAGTCCTTGTTCTTCATTGAAATAAGAAGTACAGTTTAACCATATGCATTTTGTAGAAATATTTTAGTCTATATTATAACAACTCATATTCAAAGATCTCAAATTCAATACTTATATCTAAATTAACTCTCATGTTGTCATCATGGTCTTTTAAAATCTCATCGTAAGTTATAATAAACTTTTTTCATTGTTTTATTCAATCCAGAACAGTAATTTGATCTGACTATTTGTTTGTTCCTTTAGATTATGATTTATAATTGTTTGTTCCTTTAAATTTTCTTAACAAAAAAAATTTCGAGGACGTTACCCCCGAACTCCGCCACTAAATATACTAAATTTTCTTGAATTTACTACTAATGTTCCCCTTGATTATTTTCTTGATTATTTTTCTGAATCCGCCACTGAACATAACACAATCCATAATATAAGAAAACTATAATGAAAAATAAAAAACCTCTCAAAAATCCCTTTTAAGAGAAGCTGGTCTTCATATCTTTAAAATAAAATATGAAGTCTTTCTCATGTCTTCCCAAAATAGCAACCTTTAATCCTCGTGAAGCATTTGAGAAGCTAAAAGAGTGGGACACAATTCAACAATGAATGAAGACTATCAAAAGATATCGATGGAGGCTTTAAATCACCCATTAGTGGATCATAAGTCAATAATGGGTTTCAAATAACCCAAATTGGACCAAGTCTACCAAATTAGTCCAAATGGCTTGGCATGGCCGTGTTAGAAATAGGCAACATCATGTCATTTCTAACCAAAAAAATCCATGTAGGGTATTCGCATGGTCATGCTAAAGGTTTAATAGCTAAAACACATTTGAAGGCTCAAAAAGGAAGACGGACAGTGAATGAGAAAAGTCATAATTTAGCCTCACGTGTCAAATGTCCTTGTTTCATAACATTATAGGTTTCCTAAATGCATACAGCATACTATGCATGTGGATACATTGTATTTATCAAAATATTTTTAAACTCAAACGAAAATTTGTTTTATTCTATGCGTGTGCAAATGGACCCTAAGCATAAAAAAATAATATTGAAGCATAAAAATAAATGGACCCTGATGTGAGTGATCGATGTCTATTCTTAATGACTTAATGTAACTCCAGCTTTGCATATTTCAATTGCTCATGTTGGGTGACTTAATCTTTTATACTGATTTTTTTTTCTTCTTAAGTTTTCAGATTTAGAATAATTTTTATTCATTTTTAAGTAAGACTAAATTGGCCTGCTGAGTTTATATAAGGCTAGAGTAGCAGTGTGTTTGCGTCCCTGATGCACGCTTCTCCCCATTTCCACGTAAAAATAATTTAAAAAGATGCATAAGAAACAACATTTGGATATTTGGAGTTGAACGTCGATTACAAATGCCAAAAACTAAACCAAATATGCACTATGCCTAAAAATAATAACCCAAAAGGAATTTGACCCTAACTAAGTCATTGGTTAAAACTTCATGCACTTTCAAAATGCAATTTTTGCATTCCGGATTGGTGCTTTCCGGATGCAATTTACGTTTCGAATTAGATCTTCCAGAAAACAACGGGACGCAGCAGAAAACAATAGTGGGAGTGCAGGAAGCAACATTCCATGCCATTTTGACTGTTTAGCCTGCCGGGCTGGGCGGGCCATCTGATTTGACAATGCTATTATTTTATTAAGTTTTCAAATATATTTAAACAAATACTTATGCTATAAGATAAATTTAAATAAGTTGTAAATAAGTATTTCAAAACAAAAGCCTAATGCTTCTTATCATAAGATCTTTTTTGGAAGAAAAAAACTTAAAATCATATTCATTAAAAAAAACAATTTTTTATCGTTGAAAATAAAATGTTTTGTACGCGCATTATACGATTTGATTATTGGGGTAAATAATTTTTTTTACATAGAAAATAAACTTCGTATGCTTTCATACATAAAAATATATTAAAATTTATTAACTTATTTGATTTCGTGAAGATATTCCACGAAAGATAATAACAATACCGGTGAGTGAAAAGATAATGGAATATAAATTGAGGTGGTTTTGACAATAATAAATTGGATGCTCCAATAAGAACAAAAATTTGTTACCATGAGCTCGACACAAATAGAAGTAGAGGTAGATGTACACTGAAATTTAACTAAGAAAAGATAATTAAACAAGACTTAATGAAGTAAGATATAAATTGACAGACGGTGTGTCTTATGACAGAATGGAGGAAAACTAAAAGTTTGGTGGAGGGTTAGATTCAGATGTCCATTCTTAGTCTTTATCCTCATCATCTTGCCCTTCCTTCTTCCCCCTTCTTTACTTTTATCATTTTTTTTCAACATCTTCATATTTATCATGGTTCATCTATTATCAATTCCAATTAATTACGATTGAAAATACTGTTAATGTTGATGTTGATATGGATTTGATTGCTATATCAAATTTTTAATGCCACGTAATTTTTTTATTTAAAATGTATTTATTACGAAAAAGTGATAAAGGCTGGGTTCTTTAAAGGGCAATTGCTAAAATTAGTGCTAATTCAAAATAATGATGACATGTGAAAAGCTAATAGATAAAAATTCAAATTAATAAATAATAGTGATTTTTCTTAAAAGAATTTGTTTGAAAATTTATGCAACTATAGACTAAAAATTTAAGATCTAACTTAATTGATTGAACAGAATGTGAGTTATTCTAAATTTCTTTTTTGATTTTTATAAAAAAAAAACTCAAATATAAAGTTACCAAAATTACAATCTATGCTTAACAACAAAATTAAAAAAATTATATTAAATTTAAAGGAATTGGTCTAAGAATTAAGATGTATTAATTCATTGGCTTGAAAGTATCATGTTCAAACTTAAAAACTTAACTAATGATAAATGCTTATTCTCTCATACGAAATGTTTCTGTGAGGCGAGAAAACATAGATGAATTTAGTTGTCGCTGCAAGTATTGTTGACTGGGTGCTGCGCCGTGATTTGCTCAATGTCAATTTAATATTCTGCATGTGTGTCTTTTGTCAACTTTTGTTAATATCAGCATTTAAAAATCATTTTAAGTAATTAAAAGTAAACATTTCTACTGAAAAAACATTTAATACATAAAAAAATATTTTTAATTGTTTTTTACTTTTAAATACTTAAAATAAATTCTAACGACTAATGTGCACAAAAATCTTATTTAAGATCCTACTGGTCACCTTTACCCCTACCGTTAAATTTTAAACCACACTCAAAGTCCTATGATTTTTTTTCGTCTTTTTTTATTATATTGTATCATGTAAAATAATTTATTTCATGATCAAAATTGCTAGTAATGGAATTTTCATTTCTCTTATAAATATAGTAGTATTTGACAAATAAAACTATTTATTCTTTATGTAAATAAATAATTTATTAGACCAAATATTACACAGACTTTAGTATACATGAGTCAAACTCTCTCTCTTGCACCAAAAGAGAAGATAATGCTGTGAGTGACGGTCTAGTTGGTTTGGCTCATAGTAAACCTCTTCTCCTTGGTGTAACGCTTTGTTGACATTTTTGGCAACTTAAAATTAAGAGGTGAGGAGGGACTTTATTTATGAAATTATCTTTCATTAGTTGAAAAAAAAAAACTTAAAATTAAGAGGTGAGGAGAGAAATAATGTTCACTCTCATTCTTATATACGTGTATTTTTCTTCTTTTGACAAGAAGGAGAAAAACATCCGTATAAAAGTCCACGATATATTTGTTAAAAAAAGATTTCCCAACAAATATGTGGTGAACTTTCATACTAAATTCATTCAACAATAACTATAAAAAAAGTATTTCATATGCTAATGGCTTAATGTTATAATAGAAATTAAACTGTCAATATAAAATATTGAGAACATATACTAACAATAAGATACATCATAATAATAAACAACAATAACCCTTATTTTATATGCCTACCAAAAAAAAAACCTTAGTTTATATATTCTTTTATTAAACTTCGGCAACTATTTTTTATTTATTTTAAATTCCATATATTTTTCCTTCATTCTATATAAAGAACACACACACAAACAAGGTCCATTCACAGAAAAAAAAAAACTCACAAAGCAGTCTTGGAAATAGTAAAATAAAGCAGATAACTATAAATTTTTAAACAAGAATACAATTGTATTTAACGCTAGCCTAATGGGATATTGGTTAATTATGCCAAAAATTAACTATAAGTTATTGATTACTTCAGTGAGATATTAGCTAATAATAGTCATATTTCATACGTCTCTGGCATCTCAAAATACTCCATTAATTACCTCTAGTCTTCAAAACTAATCATTCCATCTCTATGTTTAATTATAATAATAGCCAGGTGTTTAACTTAAAAGGCTAAAAAGGGCCCTTCCTTATCCTTTTTTCTAATGGGAAAGCTTAACAAATAAGAAACAATAAAGTGATTTGTGGAAGCCAGTTGGAAAGTTTTGACAGACACACAGGACATCGTTTTTAATCTTTTGGCTTAACTTGCACTTGCCTTTTGCCACAGTGTCACCTTTTCACAACGAGGCAACGCCAGCAGCAGCAAATAATATTTGATTCTCTCTTTAACTATTTCCTCACCTGTCTATTTTGTCCATTTCACAAATTCATACTCATCCAAAACTACTTCATAAACGCCAGATTCCCTGCGACATCCATATGACAGCAACCTTGTGGCATGTAGCCATAAAGTTGTATTCTCTCATAATTTTGAAATCCCCCTCGCATTAAATGAAACAAATTTAAGTTATGGATTTTCAAAATGGTGCCAGTTGTTGTATTGATCCTCATGTGTCATTTTTCATCTACATGCACTTAATACAACTTACAAGTTGCAACCAAATTGGTTCGACAAGTGTAATATAAATTAAAACAAACTAATCACACTACAAGCTAAAGCTGCTAACTGGAAGTTCAATAGTGATATTTGATTTACACATCTCAAAATTAACTCAAAAGGGGGAAAACATGAATGTGGGATGATGAAAAATACATTCTCAGCTGAGAATCTCTTTCCCAGTTTGTCAGCAAAAGTCCTTAACAAGTGCTAAAGATGGTGTGAAATTAATCATGGAGATGTGGAGAACTACACCATGAAAAAAGATAAAAACAAGTTCACAAAAGAAAAGCCAGCAAGAAGCAAGGACTGGAGAATGAACATGCACACTAAAGAAACACCTTTGAATTATTTACAACTAAATCATGGTCACCTACCATCTGCTGATGTGAAAGAATCAGCAAATCCGTAAGGGCGAGTAGGTATACTTGTCTGTGTGTTATCCAAGCTTGGAAGAAGCGAAGACGAAGAAGATGACTCCATTTGACTTCTACCTTCGTAAGCTTGCCACTTCTCAAGTGCTTGTGGTAGGGACATGTCAAGGTCAATTCCATATATATCTTCAGAATTCTGATCAGATGGTTTCCAGAGTTCCACAAGAGAAGAAAGCACGTTGACAGCATGACCCATGTCAGGCCTTTGATATGGCTCCCTCGCACAGCAGTGGCCGGCTAACTCTGCTACTGTGTGAATACTAGCAAGCATTTCCTCGTTGAGCTCAATTGTGGAGTCAATGGCCTTGCGGAATGAGTCCTTATTTATGGACATTCTGCGGAACCATGTTACAAGGTGCATGCTATCCTCGGGTTGGGTCTCATCAAGTGCTTTTCTTCCTGTTATCAGCTCCATCAATATGACCCCAAAGCTGAACACATCAACTTTAGTTGTCACACGGCCAGTAACTGCAATTAGATAGCCATTTACATGGAGGAGTTAGAGATGTATGCCCAAAAATCAATGAACAACCAACAAAGATTAAACACAAGCATTCAGAATTTTTATGCCACCAAGCAAAGAAATCAGATTACAAACATCCAGTCAATCCAAATACTCCATGTCATCTAAAGACAAGATAAATCTCAACGGGAAATTAACATTTTGAAAGCAAAGCTAACAAATGCCTTAGAAGCAATAAACAACATGGATGCAGCGGTTACAATCCTGAGTCTTGATTTTCTAGTACAGGATAGAGTTTGTAAATAGTAATGAATAGTTTTACTTGACTTTCTAGTCAATAAAATACAACAGGTCCAAGTTGTTAGAAAATAGCTATTCCTCCTATCTCTTCATCAGTAAATTAGTCAAATATTGGCACATTTGGTTAGAAAGTAGATACAAGAAAAAATTGTCTTATTAGCTTCCTAAGAAGAAATGATCGACTCCAGTTGCTTCTAAAGTATGATGGATCCTAGCAGGCAATAAATATGCTAATCAAACTAGGTTTTACTATGGTATACTTTTCCCAGGGAATCTAGGACATCAGCCATTGACTTGAAATATATTGCCTATACTATTCCGACTGTTTATTTGGAAAAACTAACTAAAAGCGGCATAACTCAAAACGACTAACAGATACCTGCATACTCTGGCGCCAAATATCCAAAAGTTCCTGCAATTCTTGTTTCTATAGAGGCTTTTCCTTCTGGAGCAAGACGTACAAGACCAAAATCTGCAACCTTTGCCCTCATATCATCTCCAAGGAGAATGTTTGAAGGTTTTAAATCCCTATGTATGAAGCTTTGATGGGCCAAGCCATGGAGGTACTCAACACCCCTTGCCACATCTAAGGCAATTGTCAATCTTCTATTCCACTCCAGTGGTTCTAGTCCTTCCTCTGGCCAGTTAAAAAGATGCCTACTCAACGTTCCCTGAGGCATGTACTCGTACACAAGAAGCTTCTCATTCCCGTCCAAGCAGTAACCAAGAAGAGCAACAAGATGCCGGTGGCGAACCTTAGTCAAAACAGCAATTTCGGACTTGAATTCTGCCGCACCCTTCCCAGCTATTGCCCCACACTCCATTCTTTTCACCGCAATTCTTGTACCATCATGGAGTTCACCTCTATAAACCGTTCCAAAACCTCCTTGTCCCAGAACATTCTTCTCACTGAAATTGTCAGTGACATTCTTCAGAACTTGTATGGAAATGACCATATTTCCTGCTTCAACCATTTGAATATCACTTGCCTCACTGCCTGGCATGGTTCGTGTTTCACTGGCAGCACCAATGCTGACACTTGAACCGGCAACTGTTATCTTCACACTCTCATTATCCGATCCAGAATGCCTAGGATGAATAACTAGCGCATTTGGGCTCTGGACCCTGCTCAGCTTCTTTTGCTTCATCCTAAACAAGCAGAAAACCAAGAAACCAATCATTGAAACCACAAACACAGCCCCAATCACGGAAAACACAATCACTCCCACATGAGAAGAAGACTTTTTGCCACCATTTCCAGAAACCCCGCCACTATCTCCCTTCGCATTGGGAGCCATTGGAGGCACCAGACCCTGAGGGGATAAACTACTCTTATCCTTCCCTATATCAGTGTTGCCACTTGTACCCACAACTACATTTTTCCTAAAAATCGGCACCTTCCCATAAAGCTGATTATTGGCAACATTCAATTGAGTAAGCGCGGGTAAAGTAGCAAGCTCCTCCGGAATCGAACCGGTGAGATTGTTATCAGCTAACACTATCCTTTGCAAGGATTTAAGTTTAGCAAACTCAGGCGATATCACGCCACTAAGTCCCATTTTCTGAAAATTAACAACAGTTATATTCCCATTACTGCAAGTAATCCCAATCCAATCAGCACAGGGATCATTTCCCTTCCAACTCTCAGCAAACATTGGAGGATACCCCATAACCCCGACAACAGAAAGAAGAACATCCACCCTAGGATCACAATTACCCGGACTCGGCAAGCAAAAACTATTGGAATCCTTAACATTGTCTACCGCAACCCCATCACCAAACACCGGCATTGGACCCTGAAACAAATTATTAGTCAAGTTCACAACTTTAAGCGTCTTGAGACCCACCAATGAAGCAGCCGGAACAGGACCAGTAAACCTGTTATCCCTCAAACTCAAATCTCGCAAGCTCTTCAACCCGGACAAATCAGGCAAGGGTCCCGTGAAAGCATTAGATTGCAACCAAACATCGGTCAAGAAAGTCATGTTCTGCAAAACCTCAACACTCCCACCGAGCTTGTTAACACTATTCTGTCCATTCAACCACAGAGACTGAATCTGCGACCCAGAGAAGCTCAACGGCAAGGTTCCCTCAAGGTTGTTCATAGCCAAGTGCAAAAGGGTCAACCCGGGGAAAACATCAGAGCCGAAGAACTCCGGGATGCTGCCTCCGACGTTGGCCGAATTGGCGGAGAAGTTCTGAAGCCCGGAAGCGTTTCGGAGACTCTGAGGAATGTCCCACGGCTCGAACGGGTTGTTGTCAATCTCCACCGCCTGGAGCTGCGACATGCCGGCGAAGAAGTCGGCGGGGACGGCGGAGAAGCGGTTGTTGCTGGCCACGAAGACACGGAGGCTTGTTAAGCCGTTGAGGGAGGGAAGTGGGCCCGAGATGTTGTTGTATTGGAGCTCCAAGTGTTCTAAGTGGGTGAGCTTCTGGAGGGTTGTGGGGAGAGTGCCTTGGAGGTTCAGGCGCCCGATTTGGATCCGGGTGACCCGTTTGTCGTCGGAGCATCTCACGCGGGCCCACTTGCACGGGTCCGGGTCGGACCACCCAGGAGGGTTCAGGCTGTTCTTGAGAGCCAACATTACAGAAGCATCATCATAATCTTCTTCTGCTTGAGAACTTACCAAGAGGGTGAAGACAATAATGGCTAACAAGGCTAAAGCTTTCATCTTTCTTCTTTAGCTTGCTTTCAGAGAGAAAGAGGGGGTGCTGAAAGTTGTAGTGTGGTGGAACAAGTAAGTAAGGTGGTGGTGGAGTTTTTTTTTTTTTTTTTTTGGGGGGGGGGGGGGGGGGGGGGGGGTGAGTGCATAGAAATTAGAAAAGAAAGTGGCGCTGGATTTGGGAGAAGAGCACATGGGAAGTGGGGCCCAGGTATCTGCCTGTCATGACCACTGCTGATGAGGAGAGATTGACAGAGGCTGTACTGTCATCAGTGGATGTGATTCTGCTGCATGGGCCATCTTGTCATCTTCATTTTATTTTATTTTCATAAATAAGAAAATAAATAAGAGAGAAGAGGGTATAACATGATGTTTGAAAATAAATAAGTGGAGGGTGTGAATGTTGAATGTATTTTTAGAGAATAAAATCAATTTTGATAACATATTTGATTATCCTCGATAATTTGTTTGTAATGAAAATTTTATCTTAAAATTTATTTTTGTAAAAGAAAGATTTGGATTTCTTTACAAAATTTAATTTATAAACTTTAATTCAAACATGTTAATGAATAATTGAAAAACAGAGTTTGAAGTAATGAATCGTATGATTGTTATATATGTGCAGGGGATAATGGCAATTGGCATCTTTGGGAAAGATATTTTTAATATATATATATATATATATATAATTGTTAGGAAGTTAATAAAAAAAAGTGTTTTCATAAAATAGTGGATAAATAATTAAAAAAAAAAAACAGAGTTTGAACTTTGACGTGATAATTGTCGGAATATATGTGTTAGGGTATGGCGTCTTTGGAAGGTTTTTCTTTTGTTAGGAAGTTAATGAAAATTGGAAAATAAATATTTTCATTAAATAAAAAACTAAACATAGTTTATAAGGTTAGTTTTAAATAAAAATGAATTTGAAGTACTTTAATTTTATTTTGCTATGTAAATAAGTTTAATATGATTTATTATGAAGTACTGAATTTAGAGGAAAATTTATATATGTACTTTTTAGTCATAAATAGATTATGTTTTTGGAAAATAAAAGCATTTTTGTTTAACGTTTAAACTAATCAAATATCGATTTCTATATATATATATATATATATAAACTAGTGAAGTTTAGCTCTATGATAAGAGCAACCACATGCAATGATGCAAATATGGGCTAAATGGCAAGAGCAAAACCTGGGACAGCTGTTCTCCCAAATTTTTAGGCATATCTGTTGTCCCAAATTTATAAGTATTCACCGTTTTCTTTTTTGAATGTAATTTCTTATTTTTCTATATTTAAATGAATATTTTACAGAATATTCTTTCACTTAATATCTGAAATTTTATTAATTTATTAATTTTATGTTATGTTTTTTCAAAAAATATCTGAAATTTTTCATTTGATATTCATGTTAAATGGACGAAATACAAGAATCACAGATTATTAATAACTCAATGGACCATCTAAAGAAAAATATACTATTTTATAAAAAAAATTATATAAAAATAAAAATGAATAAATTAAATGAAAATTATAAATTTTAGGAAAGCCATCCTTTGTCCTCGTTAGTATTATATTTGAAGGGCATAATAACACTATAACAGATAAGCATGGGAAAGTCATAACTTGTTAATAACCCCACAAAAAAGATAAAGTGTAAGGAATGGAAGAAATTAAATAACGGTGGAAGCTCCCAAATCATGAACTTTCAATTCGTCATTCTTGCGTTGAGCTCTCAGTATCTTAGCTGGAGGGTATATTTATATTGCTTTTGCTAATGAGGGAAGAGAGACTTTAAGGATATTTTTGATCTTTTAAAGTAACTAACGATTACAAAAGGAAACTTTATTTAATGCCCATTGTTAGAGATGTTAACCAATAGGTTCGGTAGCTATGAAGCCTATGATATTATAAGATTTATCTTTATATTTACGTTTTTCCAAAAGAATATTTATTTTTATATTTATACTTATATTAGTTATAATTTTAATATTCATTTCAAACTCGACTGTGTACGAGAAAAATCAAGCATAATGTTAATTTATATCTTAAACAGAAAGTATGATGAAATATGAAATTAAGGTTGAATTGGAAAGTATCTGAAATGACTTAGAGGGTTAAGACTAAAATAAATGAATATATATATATATATATAATTTATTTTAAATTCAACATAATAAATTAATTATAAAACTTGATGTTGGTCTAGCTCTTATAACAAACAGAACAATTTACATATGGTTAAATCTAACATAACAAACTTATGAAATAGGATAATTTATAAACTTGTAAGTTTTGTATTTTTGCTGTTTAAAATATGTAAAAAAGAAAAACATATATTAACACTGATAGTTATGTTTAGTAATTTGTGAAGTTAAAATAATAATATTTTTTATTATATAATGTATTTGCTTAATATTCATCCTATTAATTATTTATATAATTTTTTTCAAATAAATAATAGCAATAAATAATAATGCGTATGTCATTGGTGAAGGCATGACTTCATTAAAGGCCTGAAGTCCGAACGGCCGAAGGCACATTATAATAAAATAAAGTTCATTCTTACAAAACTATATGAACAAATATTGACACTAGAGTTCCCATTCATTTAAGTAGGGAAGACCCAAGGGTGGGGTTTAAGAATTAAGATAATATATATGATGTTATAGTTTTGAATCTCAATGTGATTATTGTAAAAAAAAACATTTAATAAGTAATTATTTCTCTTAACATATATAAATTGTGAATCTCCATTAACGTTTTACACATTATTAAAGAAATAACTTTGAAGAAATGGGTACACAAACCTTCTCCTTTTATTTCATGACTAGATAAAAGTAAAAATAAAATATATAAGTAAACAGGATATACAACTAACAATTGCTTAATTTCCATCCATTTATATAACAAGATTTCATGTTCAAAGCAAATGGCAAGAAAAATAATTCGAGTAATTTATATTATATATCAGAAAAAGGAGCAAAATCCTAATTAACCTTATGTATTGGTTATCTGTATCTTCTCATATACCCAACAAAATCCCACTAGGGTTACTATATAACATAAATACTTCTATTTGGTTGCTGCATTATTCTCAGTGGACTTCCTAAAAAAACAGAAAAATAATTCTTATTGACAGCTTATATCAAGACAAAAGCAAAACATGCTATGGATAATGGCTTATCTAAATACAATGAAAGTGTCAATGCAAAAAATTGTTTGCTTCATGTCAAAGATTCCACTTCAAGACTACTCATATCATAACAAAAAAATGCTGTGAATACACTAGCAGTCGTCATATAGAGAGACTCCTTTGATTATTAACGAATTTTCTTAATTTAGTATATATACACTATATTTGGCCCATGCAATTTAGTGTGACAACGAAAATATAAAGACAACTCAATGATAGATTAGATTACTACTGCTGCTCACAAAAGAATAAGAATTAAGAAGGAAGAAAGTTGCAGTAAATGTAGAGCCTAATTCCTCACTAATTTCAGTTTTTCAAGATCAAAAGATTTAAAAGAATATATATATATATATATATATATATATATATATATATATACACTCGAGCAAATAACTACTACACATTAAATTATATCAGTCTGATGTATACATCAAGTATTGGATTACATTTTACATCCAAGTTGCATCGCATAACTTAGGTCACAAGACTCAAAACCTATAACAATTCAAATAATTGCCATTAAATAACAATAAAGAATGTCATGTCTCATTATGCACATTGTCCATTTGATCAAATGAAGGTTCCCTCAGATGAATTTTAGAATGCAACCATCTCTGCACAGACACATGACATCAATACACAATTTCTCATTTAAGTCCCGAAAATAAAAAGAAATAAAGGACAATCTTAATTAAAACGATATGTGGCAAACAAATTTAGGCTAAAACACAAATAATTACTTTACTTTACCCAATTAACAAATATCATCAATAGCATATCCAATCAACATCTTCATCCAACTCTTCCCCAAAACAATATATATAGTTGCACACTAGCTAATTAATTAAATCTATATATTAGAAAATATATATACCCATAATAATCGATGAAGTCTGGAAACAATTTTTTTTAATATGTTATTTATTATTGTTTTAAATTTATTAAAAATTACAAAATCATAAATGAGACTTATTAAATAAGAAGTATAATCTATAATTAAGTCAGAAAAAAAAGAATATATAACAATAACGAAGAGTGTATTAAAGAGTATACTGTAATAAATTAATAATTTCTCTTCTCAAATATTTGTTTATTTTAGAAAAGTCAAATTAATATTATCATACTAAAAAAATAATTCATGGATCAAATTAAACATCTTATATATAATTTATGTAGACCTAAAAGAATTGTAATAAATTTTTTCAGTGTGTACGAACTTTAGTTTATTTTGTCTGAACAAAAATGTTAAACTAAGTACACACATACTCACTCTTAAAAAAAAAAACTATATAAATTACTCGTTCCAAAGTAACGAAAGTGAAATAACAAAATTGTAGCTACAATTGCAAATTAACTACAAGACAAAATTATTTTTTATTTTCAAGGAACTTTTTTTTTTGAAGATTTTAATGTTTTGTGGTTTAAAATTAGATTAAGTTTCATTCCAAGATTTTTAAAAAAGAGAATCATGATATTTCACAGAAAAATTGAACTTCTCTCACGCCAAGCTCTTCTAATACATGCAGAACTCAAACCTAAAAATTATTTGCAACTTTTATATGTATGTACAAAAATTGTTTTTACTACGAAAAATTTAAGAACACAAGCCTTTTTTTACCAAGACAAAGAGGTACCATAAGAAAGACAGAAACAAACAACAACAAACAAGGAGCGTTTTAGGCGAGAATCTGAGCTACTAGGTCTGGAATGCAACTACGTGTGCACCATATATTGTGTGGACCTGTCATTTTTCTTTATCTCATCATGAAAACCACCAGATATTGCTATATACACCTCCCACTTTTAATTTTACACCCCAGACACCCTTATTTTTGTATTTTTTTTATTCCAACCTAACCCTCGTATCTTTCTCCTTCCCCCTCAAGTAATCCTTGCTACATCTGTTACACCCCCAGACCCTCTTTATACTTTTCCTATTAACAAATTAGATGCTTGTCACGCTCAAAATCAATTACCATTTCTTTTGATTATGAGAATTTCAATTTTATCTTACAATTTGATTGAAAATTACTTTTAAAATCTAAAGGATCCAATTTTCAGTTATTGCATCGGACAAGAAGACATCGAAGACCTCTTTGAAGCCATAAAAAATGTATATTTTTTTAACAACAATTTCTTAGTTTTTGAAAATTGAAAAATTGTTTGATATGTCAACTCGAGGAACTCACTCACAGCCTCATCAAGGTCAATGAATTGTAAGAAGACATTATAAAGGGTCTTGGTGGTGGTCTTTTGATGAGGCCATAAACAATGTGTTATGATATCTCAAGGCATAAATGCGAAGATGAGGGAATAGATACTTTCAATGGCTTGATGATGGACTCAACAAAGGTTTATTTTAAAACACAAAGGTCTATCAACTATCATGGGGGTGTGTTTTGTACTACATATTGAAGAAAAATGTTAGGGTAATTGGGGGAAAATATTTTAAAAAGAAGAAATGGGGTCCAAGTAAAAAAGGAGTTTAAATAGCAATTGTCAAACCACCATTTTGTTGTAGTTTGTTGTTTTCAACCCAACCCAATAATTGTGGTAGTGAAACCTGTAAAAAAGTTGTTGTTTTTTTTTTTAATTTTATTTTAAGAAAATTGTTGCTCTTGATTATCTATTGTAGTGCTTTCGGAGTTGGCAAGCATGGCATAGCTTTCAGTATTGATTTATGATTTAGGGCCTGTATGGATATAAATTTTTCTAGAAACACTTTTAGAAGAAGAAAGTAAGAAGAAAAAAATGAAATAAATTTTTTCATAAGTTAAAATGAGTTTTTTATTAGTTCATTTGTAGATGTCATCTCATCTTTTAGAAAAGTTATATTGGTGAACTTCTATAATTTAGTTAATGGAAAACTTATTTTTACTTATAAAAAAGTTCATCTCATTTTTTTTTCTTATTTTCTTCTTTTAGAAGTACTTATAAAGAAACTTACTTATAAAGAAACTTACACAAACAGACGTATAACATAAACCATTAAAGTTGGACTTCTTCTATGACTGGCTCAAATAAGTATCATGTATGGGCTTCATAAGGATCCAAGACTATAACTTATTATCTTGTGCAACTGTATGCGTTTTGAAACCGAAAAAGCTCACAATTATTCTACTTATACCACACTTCAAAGTTTTTATTAATAATAATACTGTCTGAGAATAGTTTCAACAGGGAGTTCAATTCATTCACTAAAGTAAATATTAGTTTTCTCTTTTTGGTAAATTTAAAAATGGTTTTAAGTTTTTAGGTTAGATGTATATTGAAGACGTCTAATTCTACACGTCCAATGATCGACGAAAACAATTTGGAGTACGCTCATCATTGAGATGGAATTTAGATCTTGTTATGTTATTGAGTAACAAGACATAAGTACCTTAAAAGAACACAATGTTTATAAAACATCATCATAATTTGGTTGCTATGACTATGAGGTAACAAAGTATATGCTGGAGCTTATTTAAATTTTAAAGAATTTAGGCTGGGCCCACAATAAAGAATAAAACCAATACGCCTATCCAATTTCACTAAGTCTAAATACGAAAAATTTTCCTGCACCTTCTATTTGCGTCCTGAATTTATTCTAGAATGTAAAAATTCTGAAATTTTACACTTCAGAGAGACCTTCTCGAAATGTAATTTTACATTTCGAAATAGTTATTCTGCACGCTTAAAAGAGGTGCAGGAAACTACTGCCTCCAAATGTAAGTATCTAGGTCTTTGATTCAACACACCGTAGGGATTGAGAATATTCTAATTCTTTATAAACTCCAATATATTGCAAAGCATTGAGGAGTTATCCCATGCTATAGTTTATACTTGTGTGATATTATTTTTGACAATAGTGTGACCAAAGTAACTTATAATCTAGACAAATTAACATTTAAACTACTAAGTAACTCACTAAATACCCTCGTATTCAATCAAGTTCTAAATGTAGGTTAGACCTTGTTGGTAGTGTAAGATGGATTGGCCTTATCGGTAAGAAAAAAAAGCAACTAATTAGTTTTGGTTACAAATAATACGAGTAAGTCTTTCTTATAATTAGTGTCTCCAATGTTTAAACTTTCATATCTTTTTTCAATACAGTTAGAATGCCCGTTACTCTATTTTTGACAGGATGATTGTAGAGCAGGGTGAGATGGATCAAATGACCTGTTTTTCCATCCCTAAACTAAGATATATTTATCTTTAATTAAGTTAAGATACTTTATAAACTTTACATATATTTTAAGGGGATGTTTGGAAGAGTTTATAGAAAGAACTTAATTTAAATACATTGACAACATAAAACTTCTTTTACACTATCTTCTAATAATAAATTCTTATTGTTGACCTTTGTAATAACTGCTTTAAAAGTTATAACTATGATGATTTCTAATTGGTTAACAAAGTAATAATCCTTACACCAACACTGCGTGCAAATTAAACTCCTATTATAAATTTATTTGAATTTTATGAAAATAATTTTTGTTTCTTAAAAGGTATTTTTACTTGCGACTTTTATAAGTTTATGTTACTTGTTTTTAACTTGTTTCAATAAGTTTATTGATATAACTTATTAAAACAAACTCTTTTTAACTTATCTCAACACAACATGGTGGCAAACTCTTCTAATATACGTAGAATTCAGACATAACTACTTTTTTTTTTTTTTTTTTATGTGTGTACCATTTTTGTTCACGACGAAAAATATAAGAATGCAAGTCTTTAGGTGCATGAGAAAGACAGATTCAGACAACACTCAACAGCAAATGAAGTGTTTTATCATTTATGCGAGATTTGATCGATCTAAGCCAGTGGGTCTGTAATGCAACTACATGCGTACACATATTCAAACAACATTCTCTGGCAACACAAAAGGTGGCCCAGCTTCTCTTGCTGGCTCAAACAAATATCGTTTATGGGTTTCAAAACAATTAAGGAGTGTAACTTATTATCCGGTGAAAGTGTATGCATTTTGAAACCAAAAAAGCTCATAATAACTCTACTGAATACTGATAGTTAATATACAGTCCCAAGATTTTATTATTAGTCTATCTGAGAATAGTTTGAACAGGGAGTTCATTAACCAAAAAATAGTTTTTTTTGTTTGTAAATTTGAAAATGTTTACTAGTTGCTAAGCTGGGTTTATTGAAGACGTGAAATTCCAGACTTCCAATGATCGATAAAAAATAATTGGGTTAAAATAGAAACACATAATTAAGTACCTTAAAATAGAAACACTTTTCTTATTTTCTACCAAACATTGTCATAATCTGGCTGCTATATAAGATATCAAAGGCTGTTTTTGGACCTTATCTAAAAGATTTAGGCCCAGAAGAAAGAATACCACCAGTATGCTGGTCCAATATCTCTAAGCCTAAATACAAGTCCAAAATAATCAGAGTGATTTGCATTATCTTTTTTTTTTTTCCCTTTCTAAATTTAATTCTAATTCTTTGGATCCTCGACCTAACCGGATTGCAACTTGACCCTTTTTTCGTTACTTCACTCTTTTTTATATAAAAAAAATCATAAGCGAAAATAAATTGGAAGACACGAGATCCACAGGAGAGCAAAAGGATAAGGATAGAGATGCAAGGTCATACTCTGCCACATGACACTGAATAGAATTTTGAGACTTCAACTTGGATTGATATGGCCTCTTGACACCAATTTGAATTAAGATAGCAATAACTAAATATGCTAAATCCAGTTTTATTAACTAGTATTTTAATTTAACAAGGGTTCTTTTGAGTTTTCAATATATGTCCAATTTTACTTGATTATATGCGTGTGTTTATACGCAATGTACGATTTCAAAATTCCTCCAAATGCTATAAACCTAGAATACATTTGAGCTCAAATGTTTAGTAACAACTTCATTTAATAATTTATCTTTAATACAACGGTGACAATCATGTTTGAATATATGAACTAACGAAAACAACTTCAAACCCTTCATCCTTAGCGTGAACACATGTGCACTTATCATTTCACTTTTTTGTTATAAAGCCATATTCCAAAAACTATAAAGAGATCTAATATTGTGAAAGGGCCCGAGCATTTAATATCATGTCCTTCAATAATTTTTTTATCCATTAACTAGTGATTTAAAAGTACTAGATAGTATTTTTACAAAAAGTAAAAATACATTGAAAATGAAAAATAAAAACCTTGAATACACGTAACGTGTTATAGTACTATGGTGGAAGTATGCGTTTTAAATTCACAAACATTATATTTAAAAATTTTGTCAGGTACAAATATAAAGCTTCCACCGTCTCGTGCAGTTGTTTTGGCCACATTTCAGCAACAGAATCATTAGTATATTTTTATGATCAATGGTCTCATTACCAATAACATTTGCTTGACCATTCCAAATGGTGCAAGTAACATTGGTGTCTGACTAATATTAGTTTTGTACCAAAATTCAACTCTGATAGCTAAGTGGGTTCATCACAGCAAAATTAGTTAAACATTATAGAAAGCTTACTAGGCAAGCTCTCCAATAAGTTGGAATCATGAACAAGTGTTTGACAGTAATTTGTACATAGGAAAAGGCATTGCTATGAATGCTTATCAAAATTGAGCATATGCGGCTAATTAATCCTTGTCTCTGGTGGACACTAACTAATCAGCACTACCTACATGTTTATGGTAAACAATTGTAAAGCGAGGAAGCATGAGAATACAATATATATTAAAAGGGTCACCAACTAAGTGGAAGAATTTGCTTTATAATACTACTACTAGAGTGTAGTAATTATCAACTAGAGTTATTATTATGTATATTTTCAGCACTGCAATGCAATGTTGACACGCTGATTAAGCTATGCAATTAGACTTTATAATATAAAGTGGGGGACCAATTTTGGAGACTAAGGTGGTGGTGACGAGCGGCGTCTTGGGAGATGAACAAAATGACGGAAAAATGAACTTGTCTCTAACTGCCATGACCAAAAGGTAGAGTGTCACTTGGTCACGTGCCATTTATGTGACAGGGTAAAAGCAAACACAATAGGGTTATTGATAGACACGATTCATTAAATTGTGTTGTCTTTGGCACTGTCTTAATACTGGTGTTAGTTTCCTGAGAAACAAAAAAAGGTAGTACAAGTAGTACTGTTCTATTGCATTGTTTATTCCACCACTCTTATGGACAAATTTTGATTGGAGAACGATCCAACATACGTGGCTAGGTTGCATTTGTCATGGGTTTTTTTAATGTTTATCTCGATCATTCTCTCTGATCTAGTTGAGAAAATCACTAACCTGCCTTTTGAACACGTGCTTAGGCCTTAATGGGCTAATTAGTAGGCATTCCCCTAGCCTAGGAATTCTTTTTAGTGCCTAAAGTCAGAAAAATTTTGCTTTGATTTGAGAAGCATATAGGTCCTTATTTCTCCACTACTTTCTCTATCTTTTTGGGTGTTAAAAGACTAATACCCTTTGAACATGTGCTTAAGCTTCTAATGCCCCATTAAAATATATGTTATAATGTTTAACTTTGGCTGGTTCAACCCAAAAGCATGATGCAGGATCCAATTTTGCCAAGATATATTCTTCATAAAGCACTTTTTGTAAGATAGGTATACTTCTTTATAAGCCCTGCCTTGTCAGCCCTTTAGACAAGTGCTTCTCTCTAATATTCTTTCCCCATTAATTCATCTTGTTGTTCTGAGCTTCCTTCTAATTATAACTATTATTCTATGGCCAATGCATGGTTGGTGCTTTTAAGACTACATTGAAGTATAATGCTGTCATCTAGTGGTGTTATGAAAAGGCAAGAGCTTGCTGCCAAATTTTGTCTGTCTGAAGCTTCTGCACTAACTTCCGATGGGATCCTATGAACCATCTGCTGTTATACTTGTGCAAAGATATCATTACGTACTTATTTTCTTTTCTAGTTTGAAGCAGTGGAATCTTAAATAGTGATCAACCTTAAAGTAAATTGATCACTTTCTATTTTTGTTTTTGAAAGAGGGTTTAAGTGATTGATCATTAAAACGTTAAAAGTCACTGATAAAATACGATATGACTTATAGATAATCATATTTCTTAAATATAAATCTTTAAATTTGTGTATATAAAAAAAAAATCTTAACGAGAGATTAGTCTCTTACTCCCAAATGGGATACTTGGTAAACTTTTTCCTTCAAAAAACCAATTAATTTACGGGATGATTAATTCAACCTTTCCATATGTGTTAATTAGTTAGCAAGATGGGTCAAGTGCATAATACAAAATTAGTACGGTTGATAAAGTGTGAAAACTGAAAAGCAATTAATGTTAGTTAAACTAATATAAATAGTACGATTCTTCATGTAAGGAATTAATCTGAAAAAACAAAAACCAAAATCGAGGTGGTTCCTTGACATCTGCTAAACATTGAAGTGTGTGAAGACAGTGTTGTATTTATATGCATTTATTTTACCAAGTTAGAAAAAATAAATACAGGAACACCGACAAGACATACTCAAATCCTTTTGCATTATTTCTAAAACCATATATCGATGTGTTGTAGCATATTCTTCCAAAACTCTATCGTTTCTTTTTTGTTGCATTGGAGTACCGTTGTGATTGTACCCTTACAATAGATCCCATGTTGGATCCATTATCCATATGATGCTCCAATCGCAATGGCTTATGTTTATATGTACAGTACCTCCAGAAAAATATATATTAGAAAATTAGCTTTTTTATATTTATTATACTTTAGCCAAAAATAGGACATATATATTATTCTACTTTGTCCATCGCGTAATAATTGATGTTACCACCAACCACGATTTACTATATAATAATTGAGAAAATGTTTAAGTTCGTAGCAATACTTGTCATCTTTTTTTTTTTTTTTAAGTCTTTTTTAAATAGTCCAACCGCTAACAAGGTAACAATATTTTGTACAACTTTCAAATTGAAATTGATATGTATGGTTCATTTAAATAGTTTTTATAAAAATTGTGATTAATTGATATTGTAAAAGATATTTAACTACACTTTTTGGACAGAGTATGCATTATTAGTATTAAAAAAATTAATCAATTAGAAATCATGCATAATAATTTTATTATTTTTTATAATAATTATCTCATAAGTCATCCTAATAAAATTTCTTTATGTAACAACTGTTTTTTTATTTCAGTGCATAATTGAAAATTCAAATATAAACTCTTATGTTAAAAAGGTCCAACTGAATTGATTAAATAAGATGTATAAATTATTTGTCCATAAAAAAAATAGAAACCGTTGCATCCTACATCCTTTCATGTAAATTCAAACTACAATGTAAAACTTATCAACTGTTGAAATCAAACTTCTTTTTACCACTTAAAGCACTCTTGTGGGTGGCCACGCAATAATTGTGCACAAGTTATGGTCAGACAATTGCATGTGTAAGTAAAAATTGTTAATATATTATTTCAAATCATATTAAGGGCATGACAGATATTAAATAACTGAAGCAGCTGCTTTCCCTTTTATGAAAGATATATAGGATTGTGAATGATGATATTGTTAGATAGTGTAGCATGATGGATTTGTGTGACCCAAATGTCCATGCTCGTGCTCACAAGCAAGCAAGAAATGACAACTAGCTAGTTGAAAAGAGCAAATGTTAGATCTATGGCCATTATGTTTCTATAATTTCGTGCGTGGAATAATGGACCATCCCATTATCTCCTAAAAATTGTCATGTTAATGATGGAGATTGAAGGCCATGGGAATGGAAACCCTCCAATCTTCTTTTCTTTGATGGCTCGATTATATCCACTCGGTTTCCTATATCCTACGTAATGGTACAAATTGTTATCCTTTTGCCCGAACAAAGAACCATATATGTTCCAATTCTATTTGACAGTTGTTTTAGGTATATTTTCATGCGGAATAACTTGATTCCGGGTAGAATTGTCCAACCCTTGTTCTACTACGAGAAAAATTATATATTATTTTCTTATTTGAATCGGAGTTTCACATCGATAATTTGTATAATCTTTTAAAACAAAGTTTTATTATGTGAGTGAAACTTCAATTTTAATTAAAAAACAATAAACGAGGAACAATATCTTAGTTTTGTCCATTCTATAGTCTTGAAAAATAAAGCCAAACTGTACTCTAATGAAGAAATTAATAACTACATGCTTTAATTGCTGTCTCTTTATAATTTTATCTTAAACTTGAAAGAAAGCGGAAGGAATTTTGCAAAACTTATGAAGATGAAAAAAAGAAGAAAAAGGGAAAGGGGTTCACATAATTCATAAATACTAAAGAAAACGGTTGTTGGGAAGGGAAGGACACAGGGTCCATTATTTATTGTGAGTGGAGTTGTTAAGAAACAATTGATGTTATATCTTATTACATGGGATCATGAATAATTTATGCTATGGTCTGAATAGGATGGGGAGAGTAGTTATGTTGGACGTGTAGATGGAACCAAACACGAGACTCTGAAATCTGACCCCATGCATTGTGGTGTTATCTGAAACACTTTTGAAGTGGTGGAGACGGAGAGAGAAAGAAAGCTAGAGAATCTTTGGTGGGAATAATGACTACACGCTTCTTCCTCATACCATGTACGATCAACCTAGTCATAGTTTTGAATTTTGTAAGTAGGTAAAACAGTTGTTACTTCTTACTTGTTAGCTTTCTTATAAAAAGCCCTGCTAAAAGGGGAAAAAGAGTTTGATTTCTATATACTACTTGTATAAAATAAAAACTTTTGCACAATTAATCAATTAGATATTATAATACATATGACTTTTAAAATTATCAATGTAAAAGTTAATGAATTTATGGTATATGATTAAAAATAATAAAAAGACGAGACAAATATGAGTAGTAATTATCTATTAGTCATAATATAATTTGTAATTATTTTTATTCATTAATTTATCCATCTTACTCAATCAATTGAATTAAATTTTTTTAACATAATTTATCATTAAATAATATAAAATTCAAGTGCATAGATTATTTACTAAAATAAAAAAGAGGTATGCACCTCAGACACTCAAACTATTAATTTGATCATATCTCCCACTCCATCTTTTTATATATCCCAAAACCTCCGTTTCCTCCTCTGACTTCTCTGTTTCCAGTTAAACTTCTCAATTAAAAAAATATCCAAGTAAGGTCACACCTTAGCCTCTCTTAGTGTTTCAGATACATAGCAAACTCAATGACCAATTTTGTCTTCTCATAAACAGTTATAAGCTAGGAAAGCTACACTGGGAACAGATGTCTCCAATTCCAAAGCAGTTTTTAGGGTGATTTCAGAAGCAAGCCACTTTCACTTGATCTTGAAGTTTGAGGAGGCATGCAACACTTCTTGCACTGTCATCTGTGTACTTAAGTAAGTACTGGTTGTCTTATTTTACTTTTCCACTTTTGCTTTGCTCAACTCTTTCTTTAGTTTTAGATAAGTCTGAATCACTGAATAAAGGAAATGGTTTGTGCAATTTACTTTCAAACTTCATCTCATGCCATCAGTGCTGCCTCGTCTTGTCACCACCAAAATCTTCTTCTCTTGCTAAAGGCTTCAAAGCAGTTTTCTTCTGTAAAGTGTAAACTATCACAAGTAGGCCTTTTCTTTGTCTCTATACTGTGTGTTTGTTTATACAGAATGAAAATCCAGGTAGATTTAGTTCTAAAATTGGGAGGGACAAAGATTAAACAACTCAAACAAGTGTGTGCATGTAATTGTTTGTTTTGGATATGTTGATTTTGTTCGATCTAGTAACATACTATATTAACTTTTTTTGTTTTTCTCTGTCTTGTGTGCTGATTGGTGGCCTTAATTGTCTCTAAACCTTGACTTGCACTAACAAACTGATGGAGTTCCTAACTTGGGTGTTGTTTTCTCTCTCTCCCTCTCTCATCAAGGGACTGAGAAGCACTTATGTCGTTCAATTTTCTAATTCAACGAGTCCTTGGACATATATAATCAGAAAGAATCTCCATAGCAGATTCAACATTGATTTCAGATTAGATGTAGTATGTTACTAATTATAGTTAACAATAACAGGAATTTAATTTCCTGGTTCGTTGATGATGCTTTGGCGTTGAATCAGTTGATGAAATATGAAAACACTCAATATTGGTTAACTAGTTGTTCATGAACTTCATGGCATGTCTTCTTGCTACTGTATAGTTTATTTTATTCTACTTTATCACTTACTTGCAAAAGTTTAAGCAAGATAACAAAGCATATGTGAAGATTCAATCAGGATTAGTTCCTTTCTAAAGGTGTTTACAATTCTATCCTCCAATCTGAATAGGCATCCATATCAACTTACACCTTAATTTCAAATAGGCAATCATACATTTGTAAATTGGATGGTTTCGAATGTTCATATTCAACAATCAGCTTTCTTGTTTATCTGAATTTTTACTAGATAAGTCTGAAAAAGCACAATCTAGGATAGTTGGATCAAAATAATTATAGTATTTAACCATTACATTTTGTTACCAAATCTGTCATAAGTCAAATCATCATAAATTCCAATACAACTAAAACACAATTTTGTTTGTATTTTTGAGTATGGGGTCATATATGGCCACTGCTATGCTGCCCATTTGTTGTTACCAATAGCTTTTACTGCATATAGAACCTATTTTGCCTTCAACAAGAGTTGTGCCACAAATTAGTGCTTTTTACTTTTACATTTGGCTGGCCAAACATATCACAAGCACCAAGTAAAAATGTTTTTCAAGCAGTGAAAGTCCATTTTCAAGGCACATGAATCACAAGACATGGTGCATGGATGAGTAACTAGTAATCTTTTTCACTATCAATCAAATGCACATATTAGTCATATTGACTCAGATAATTTTTTTTGTTTTGATGATTGCTAAACTTGAACTGATGGATTTTCATGGCTTACCTAATTGTAGGATGAAATAAACATCTCAGTGCAAGCTCAGAAATAGATCTTATTCCGAATACTCAGTGGTTAATTTCCATTTCTATTTTGTAAAGAACTTCTAACATAAGCATAGCTAAATCATGAAACCAAACTTTGATCTTGAAGTGGAGGCATGTGCAGAATATGAATCTGAGGTTAGCAGCCAGGTTGCTTCCAATGTATCTATTCAAGAAACCTCTATAGGTCCGTGTAGTGATAGCCTCACCAACATTTCCAACATCACAAATCCAATAGGGATTCATCCTAATTCAGATGCTATTTCACTTGACTTAAGTCTCAACTTCAAGAATAGTGAGCCAGGGGGAAGAGATTCAATAGGATTCTCATTCTCAAGCACAAGTGAGAGCAGCAATGAACCTGCCTCTCAAACTACAGCAGCAACCATTCCACGAGTCTTCTCTTGCAATTACTGCCAGCGCAAGTTTTTCAGTTCTCAGGCTCTTGGTGGACACCAGAATGCACACAAAAGAGAAAGGACATTAGCAAAAAGGGCTATGAGAATGGGATTTTTCTCTCAAAGGTATGCCAATCTAGCATCTCTCCCTCTGCATGGTTCTTTCAGGTCCTTGGGAATAAAGGCGCACTCCTCACTGCACCATGGTTTCTTACTGAGGCCTCCCGAGATAAAGAACAATGCAAGATTTGATCAAGGGTATCTTGGCCACCCGATATTCTCGGACGATGACGAGTCAGATTTGTTGTGGCCTGGTAGTTTTCGTCAAGTTGCCAAGGCGGGTGATAGTCATCAGAATTTCATACTGACTGGAAGTTCTAATATGAGTTTTACTGAGGTGAATCCACCTGTAGACATAGAGAACTCAACACCAGATTTGACTTTGAAACTTTGAAGGAGGTTATTTGGTATAGTTCTGGCCTCGAGTTGTCTGCTTTATTGTTATGTTATTGTACAGTAAGACATGCATGCAAGGGGCCATGATTGCCAGATTGATTCCTATACTCAGTTGGGTTTCCTTTTACTTTCATTTTCAGTTTTCTCTCTTAGGAATCTTGCTTTGTTATTTTGTTTTTTATGTTTCTCGTTGTATAAGAGCTCCGGGAGGACAATTTTGGAGCTTCTGTGCTTGTTATATAAATCATGTTTTCCCTTCACTGTAATTATTGAGCTTCTATGCTTTTTGTCTTTTGTTTCTATTCTGGATTATATTGACCATTAAACTCATCTTGTTAATTAGACTAGTATTTAGCTCCTTTGATTAGGAATAAAAGTCATGAAAGTTGCTATGATTTTATTGTTGTGGATAAATTTGTTACGGGTTCTTAATTATGGATATTTTGCTGCAAACATCTTCGAGATGGTCAAGACTACTTGCTTTGACTATTGAAATCCACTCTTCAACGTGGTAGCGTATGTGGCCCATTGTTATGTTTGGCTTACGATAACCAAGAAATGTCAATCAGTTCTGTCACAATGTAACTAGTTACAATAGGGCAATGATAAAAAGAAATAAAGAGAGTATTTTTCCAAAAAGGAAAATTAGAGAACAGTCGTCAGCAACGTTTATTTAAGGAAAACGTTAGGAAAATCAAGAAAGATAAAGAATGATATATGATTTGAGAGAAAAAGAGTTCGAAAGTCATTTACGCACAGGGGAGGTGTTAGGACCCCACGCGTCTATTATGAAGACAACAACCTTTAATCGAATATGCTACAAATAAAGTGATTTCTTAACTATTTAATTTTCCTTGAGAACATGAATTATGTTTGTTTTATTTTTGTTTATTCAGAAAAAGAAATCAAATTTTTATTTTTAGAAAATAGAGAATTTTATATATTTTTTTTAGTTTTTTAGGTCAACAAGGGATTTGCTCTGCCTCTTACGTATCCCCAAGTGCAATGACGAAATCAGACTTACGTAGTTCTTTGGTAGAAAATAACTTGTGTGTTGGGTTGATTTTATCTTTTTCAAAAGATTTGTTTTAATTGCGTGAAAAAGAGTCTTTAAGGTACTGGACCTTGAAACGATGTTGAATTTTAAGATAAAGCGCAGAGAATCGCTTAAGGCATTGAACCTTAAAGCGATCTTGAGTAATGTATAATTTTTTGGAGAAAAAAGAAAACTGAGTGATCATTTATTTGAATATTTTTAGCTTTTTATAGAAAAAATTTTGGATTTGCAGTAAACTATTTGAAGTCAAACAAATCAGAGACCCAGCATGACATTTCACAAAATTTATCTACATGTTATTGAAACACCACTAAGTAGGTCCGAGATCCAGCATGGAGTGTACGAGACGTAAGTGTGTATTAAAGAATACTAAAGTGGAATTGCAAAAATAAATGAATAGTTGACATAGTATTACGTAATCCAATAAATCAAATGGGAATAGAAAGTGATAGAATAGATGAGGGAAATACACTTAATAATTAAGGGTGCATACATGACAGAAATGAGTTATTTCATTTCAAGATGGACCGAGATCAAAAGGTAAGGGGGTTTAGGTATTAAAATGGATGTGTAAACAATAGTAATTAATTTGTTCTAAACGGGTCAGGCCCAAAAGATAAGGGGGTGTATGTGTGACACATAAGGGTGTAAACAGTAGCAATTATTTTGTTCAAAACAGACTCGACACATAAGGTAAGGGATGTAGGTATGGAAATGGGAAATACAAATAGTATAAATAAAGTTTTTTTTTTGGGGGGGGGGTGTTAGGGTTGAAACCAAGTTAGAGCAACTCGGCTCAACTCGCAAGTAGCAACAGGGTTGGAAAACCCCTATTGCCACAACAGCCAAAAATGCACAGGAAAGGGCAATGACCCTCCAAGGAGGAGGCATGGCCCCCTGATGCCACTAGCGCGGGGGCCTGGCGACATGAGGCCGTCGCGGGGGGAAACAAGGACAGAGGCAGCGAATTAGTGGCAAAAAAAAAAAAAGAAAGAGGAGAAGGAGGGAAGGAAGAAAGGAACTTCTTCATAGCATCTTGAGCCACCATGACAAGGTCGGAGGTGACTCTCGTTGGCGGCAAAGGTGCTCGCCGAAGAGATGAAACGAAAAGAAACATACCAAAATAAACCAAAAAAACAAAGAAGAAGAAAGGGAAGGGGAAGACAGAAGGGAGAGAGAGGAAGAGAGGAAATGGAGAAAATGGAGATACCTGAGAGACCCCTCTTCCTCCTCTAACCGCCCTGCCAAATGATGATGCCTAATTGGTCTGTTTTTCTCTCTCAAAATTTGTATCTTGTATGTGTAATTAATGTAGAGATTTCTTTCATCTGTGTCTTTTTACTGTTGCTACTTATCTAATGAACTCTCAAAAGCCCATTAGATCTCTTTGGAGCCATTATCCTTTTTTACAAATCTGTTCTTTTTTTAATTACTGTTATAATTATTATTATTATATATTTTTTTTAATTATTTGGAATCGGACAAAATTAGGATCTCACAAGTCCAAATAGGAAATATAAAAGAGAATGCTTAATAACTACAAATATTTTCAATAACCTTCGGATAGTATTGGGAATTGGTTCATTTGTCACATCTACATCCAACACGTAATAACTTGGATTTTCTGTCCCATTTTCTTGCTTACCTTGGGCAGGTCGTACCACAAAAGTTATTGAATCAAAGAGAATGAAAAAAGGATAAAAGAAAATGATTCTCATCTTTAATTTACTAACTGATATGAACAATAGATCTTATCAGTTAATATACACATTTACAAGTAACTTGTGTACATATTGAACTAACTAGAATGACAGTTATAACTAATTTCAACTAAGTACCTTAACCGTAATTCTCTCCCTCGAGATGGGAGGAAGATGTTCTGAATGCCTATTTTTGTTAATAACGGTTAGAATGAGGATTTTGGCAGAAGCTTTATGGCAGGGTCAGACACTTGGTGATGAGTAGAGACATGAACTAAGGGAATGGTTCCATGAACCATCATGGCTTTCAGAAACCAAATGACAATCAAGTTCTATATGCTTGGTTCGCTAATGAAAGAGGGAATTTGTTGTGATGTAAATCACAGCTTAATTATCACAAAACACAAAAGGTTTTGGTGGAATACCAAGGTCGGCAAGCAGATAAGACGGCCATGTCAATTCACTAGCAACAGTGGCTAAAGACCTATACTCAGCATCAACTGAGGATCTACTTCTGGTGTTGTGCTTTTTGGACTTTCTAGAAACTAGAGAATCCTAAATGAAAACACAAACCAGTTGTGGATTTCATAGTATCAGGGCAAGCTGCCCAATCAAGATCAGCATAAGCCTGTAAATGAATACTAGACTTAGAAGAAAATAGCATTCCCTGACAAGGAGTGCTTTTGGTGAGTAGTGCAAGGTTGAGAGACAAATTGACTCAGTTTATGCACAACATAGCTGACTGGTCTTGATATTCTCAGGTAAAGTAAGTAATCTGTGATTAAGGTGTCTATACATGCCATGATCAGATAGAAGCTCACAATCAGATTGTGTTAATAAGGTGTCTACATCCAAGAAAATCAGTTTCTTCAAGTAAAGAGAGGGCATATTTCATTTGTGAGAGGAAAATGCCTTCGGTCGATCGTGCTATTTCATTCCCCAAATAGTATTTCAATTGTCCAAGATTTTTATGCTTACAGTGAAACTTAAGAAATGAACTTGAGGTCCATGATATGTTGCTGATTTGAACTTGCAATGATAATATAATTGACATATACCAATAGTGCCAAGAAAAAATAACTAGTGCCTTTTGTGAATAAGGAGCAATCACTCCTTGATTGGTTGAAACCATGCTGCAGCAAAGCTGTTGTAAATTTGGTGAACCATTGTCTTGAACCGCGGGAGTGCGATCTATGTGGTCAAGAATATATTATCATATAATTCGTAGCCTTTGTAACTCATGGGTATCCAAGAAAAATAACAGCAGTAGCTCTTGTAGGAAATTTGTGTCTTTGGTGGAAATGTGGATGAATAGCATAAACATCCAAACACTCTAAAGGCAGCATACTCTAGCTCCTTTTGTATATTTAGATTGTTTTCAAAATAATAATAGAATCGACACAACATCTTCATGCACTTTTAATCTAAATTAATTGGGATCCATAATAATAGAATCAATTATGATTAAAAAAATTATGATAAAATTGAAGTAAATAGAAGTAGTATCTATTTCTATCAAAATTAATTCTACAACAATCAATTTTATAAAAATTATTTTATTCAAAATTAATTTTATTACTACTAATCCAAACACACATTAAGTTATTAAGTCAGTTACGCTTAATACAAACATTAAAAATAAAAATGTCTAAGAAACTCAGTAACGCTTTCCACTGGAGTTAGGATTGTGACCGTGGATCTGAACAAGCTAATTAAAAAGATCAATTTGATAATTAACATGAAATACTCATACGTGTAAAGTTTAGGAGACCTGAGTTTAGTATTTGTCTACTTAATTATTGTATTCATGAGATTTATTAATAATTAACTCCCTACTCGGAAGGATTACTGTTCTAGATTTTATTTTTTCTTAACAACATTTCATGCAGATTATTCTCTTAACATTAGCAACTAATTAAAAGGGATAAACTTTAAAAAATAAAATAAAGAAAAGAGGAGAGAACTGAGAACAAACTAGTTAAAAAAAGAAAGAAAAGAAAGAAAAAGGAATTAAACTTTTCTATTCCTCCCCTAGTTTCAATATCCCTCCCTCATTGCTCTTTTACATTTTGCAGCTGCATCTCACTTGTTTGTTCATGAAGCATTGTTAATTGCTACATCTTAATTTCCCTCCTTCTCATCCTCACAAATAAAAAAAAATATAAACAAAACTGTTCATGAACTCAAAATATTTCCCGGAAGCTAGCTAAGTAGAACTACGCACGGAGGGTCTTTCCTTCCTCTCCTAGACACCAATTTATATTTATCTAAATAATTACCTCTACATTTCATAAAAGATGACGAAGTTGTCACCATGGTTTATAAATAAATTGCAAAATAAAAAGAAATTAAACAAGGGAACCAATTATCAAAGTTATTAGCTAGGCTTGTTCTTTGCCATCCCAATCTGGTCTTCCTAATGTGAATTCCAAGCTTGGGTACTTGCACTCCAAATTAGAACCTGGCATGTTGCTCTTGAGTTGGGTTGAATCACACTCCTGTAAGTTTATTTGTTACTATTGTTCTAACATCATATATATGCATTAAAAATAAAATAATTAATGACTTTACAAACAAATATTATCTATGAATACCTGAATTTGATGCCCTCCTGATATTGTTTGTGAATGGAGGATAGGTGATCTGAGACCATCTATGTCGTTAGAACTAGGTCTTAGCCGTGACTCCCCACAACTGTTATCAGTTTCATGAAATTCAGAAGTCACCAAAAAGAACAACAAAAATGCGTTAATATAAAATAGTATGGTAGAAAATGGTGGAAATATATATATATATATATATATAAGGTTATATATCTAGAGTATAGACTTCATATATTTTACACATACTTTACCAATATTTTTTATATCTTTGATCTTTATATTTTACCAGTTCACATCTTCTTTCTTTTTTTCTAGTGATCATCAATAGTATATCGTCAGCTCATAACTATGTTCGTACACAATATGTCCGAAATAATTTGCAATAGCTTAAGAATTTTCTACTGTTCTATATCCACTTGTAGGTAGCAAGCACATGAGCCGTACAACTTAAAACGATATTCTAACGGAGGAAAATATGTTTTAATGATTCTATTTCTATATTCTCACTACAGCAATTAAACTTATACTACCAACAAAAAAGCACTTTAACTAATTAGATGTTTACCTTTAAATAAGGAGTCAACTACAATAAACATCTTCAATCTAAAATGTTATGATTGAAGAGATAATCTTTAATACTTCTTTAGATATAACACAGAGGGATAATAATAAGCCCAGGAAATGCTGCATATATAGTTTTGTTGCTGCTACGTACTACTGATTTTGTTTATCAAGTTTTTTATGTGCTACTAGGCCAGTATTTTTTTTCTGAAAAAAATTGATTCATGACTTGACACTATTCAATCACACTTGCTAGCTTCCACATTATTTCAATAATAGAGGCTATGTTTTCCGGGTTTTCAGCTTTTAAAAAGTACAGGCCCTATGTGAAAGCTAAGTTGGGTTGCAGTTGTACCAAAACATGGCATTTTGAATACTAATTTATTTACCTTAAAAGGAATTCTTGCTTTTATGTTGACTCAAATATGCAATAAATCTATGAGAAAATAGGAACTGTTACGCTAAAGTCCGGACAAATTTAGAGATATATAGGCACTAATAAGCTACAGCTCTTGAACAGTGAAAATGTGGCTTTTTTGTTATTTTGAGCGGTTATGGTATATAACAGGCACATCATAAAGGTACATGTCTCATGTTGCACAACTTGCACTTGTTATTCATGTTAAATAGTGTTACTTGAAAAAGTCAAAAATCACATACGTACCAGAAATTTGCATACTATCTATGTAATCTCAGGTAAAAGAAACTTTGGATCCTATGTTTTCAAAGCTTCATTATCATACAAGAGAGTCAACTTATCGCCCTGAGGATTAATGTATATATATCTTGAGCATTTACTTTCAAAACTTTGGATCCTATGTTTTTATGAATCAAAGATTCAAGTTAATATATGTTTTTAGTCGAAAGACAGTATTTAATTAATATATCAGAAATTTACGTACTAACTAACTAATTAACTACATATATATATATATATATATATTTTCTCAGGTAAAAGAAATTTTGGATCCTATGTTTTTCAAAAGCTTCATTATCATGCAAGAGAGTCAACTTATCGCCTTGAAGTTTAATGTATATCTTGAGCATTCAATTTTGCTTCCTTTTTAAAAGTTGTTACTTTAGATTCATGTGTATTTGTATAATCAATGATTCAAGTTTTATAATTATTTTTTAAAGAAATCTCTATAGAGTTTCCTCTACTTTTTTAAAATTGTTCAGGTTATAGTAAGAATTTTGCTAACTACTGCTTTAACAATACGGGTTAAAAAATAAAATGTATGTATTTACTAGAAAGTCAGGTATATTTAATTAATATATTAGAAATTTAAAAATATATTCATTTGATTCTTATTGTTTTTACTAGTATTTCTTAACAATATAATTCGTGCAAGTGTTCCATATGGTGCTTTATGGTTCACAAAATATCTTCAAGAATAAAAACAAAGAGTCTTTTGCTTAAGACATGAACGTATAACAAGATTCAACAGTCAAAGACCCTCTAATTATAAAATATTTATTCTATATTCTTTCTGACTTCCTCTCCAAGGACCCCCAACAGGAATCTCTTAGCTAGGCACCATGGTGGGGCCTCTCCTAACATGGGCTAGTAAAAAAAATAAAAAACAAAGGAACACCATTTTAAGCTAAAACACCATGAAGTATAGAATATGCTTATTTCCTCCATGACCAATACTATATAATGTGATTTCAATATACAGATTGTTAATAAGAATATTTAATTTGAAGTTAATGGCACTCAAAAGGAAGAAATTTATTATTTGGGCCTTATTTGATCACCCGTGGTGGAGAATAAGGATTCCATAATACAAATATAACACTTGGGTATGTTCAAATAAGCAGCATAAATGGTAGCTAGTAGCAGGACTTATTAATAAGCACATATAACTAATATATAGATCAAATTGTTCTCCAAAGGAGAAAAGATAAAGTGCATGTAGCTGAGGGTGCTTTGCTTTTATCCTAATTAACGTTTGATTATGTCCTGAAGCTTTCCTTTATTATATACCCACATATGATAGCTTCAATATACAACTCAGGCGAAAAAGAATTCGGTGAGGTACAAAAGATATATAAAAGAAAGAAAACAACCAAACACAAGCAAAGAAAAAGCTGACACAAGAACCCTTTTTATTCTTCATAAAAAAAGAATCCGGTGGACGTGGGTTTGCATTGCATTTATATCCATCAGATTCCATGCAAAGGCAAAAGCAAATAAAGCACAATCACAAACATGTACGTCCAAACAGGTTGCACACTACACAGAGATATATACATAAAACATAAATTAATTTATGGTCTCAAACAATATAAAAGTGGAAATTGGTAAGGGTAGTACCTTGAAGAATTACTCCATAGAGTAGTGGTGGTGGAAGAGTAGTCCATGTTTTGTTGTGCCGCCCACTCCGGCCGCCCTCTGTGGTTGGGGAATTGCCGGAGACCACCACGATCGGCGGTGCTAACCAACGGAGACAAATCATCCTCTCCAGACCCATCTGAATGGCCTGCCAATATTAAGTTCAAACTTTTAAAACTTCATATATGCATACATTAGTATGATATATGCATGCATGCATCTTAATACTACATATAATTTATTTTGGACTAATGTGGAGTCTTGTTCAACATATCTGATAAAATCCCTTTTTAAAGGATTTGTGTGTAAAAGTACGAGAGGAGAAAGAAGAAAGGAATAGTTAACGGTAAAATTAAAAGGGAGTAGTAAAAAAAAATTGTAGGGTCTTAAAAGAAGAACAAGGAGTGACATTATTTCCATTATATGAAAAAACCTATATTAAGTTGTGCATGCTTAAGAAAAAGATAAGGCTGCTAAAAACAGAAAAAAAAATAGTTGAAGATTAAGCAATACGAATTACCTGAAGATGCCGCAGGCTTGTCAGTGGTTTTAACAGTTCGATACATCTGGTAACAAGCCATAAACAAAAACAAGGCATTATATTAAAAGGCTTTTCCATGCTTGGAAGAAAATCCATTAATTAGCGTGCGTGACTGCGTGAGATTGTATATATAGTAGTATATAATAAAAAACCAAATTTTTTATTACAGAAAATTAAACAATAATATAAAATCATTTCCCATTTAGATCCCTTTTTCATATTCTCTCTCTCTTCTGGGATTTGTCTGGCTGGGTTTAACCTCATTAATCACGAGGTTGATGTTTGATGAGGTTGTAATGAGAAGGGTGTATTATTGGAAAATGATGATCTTTGTCTGTTCTCTCTCTTTCAAAGCAGAAACTGTTTTCTGTCTGGTCTTCTCAGACGTTAAAGGCTCCTTACTCAGCTGACTAAAGACTTTAAATTCATTCATCCACACTACTCCCACATTCACTGCTTTCTGCATCGGTTACCGTGCCAGTAGGATAGATAAACAACAAACACCGCCCCCCACAGAGAGAGAGACAATGAGAAACAGAAACAATTAAGAGATATTGAAAACTATAGTACCTGCAAATGGCTCTTCACATGAGCTAGTGTTAGATCCTTCACATCCATGAGCTCAAGAACTGATTTTGGAGTAGCTCCTAAACTCACCATATCCAAATACATTAGATAGTTAAAAACCTAAAATTTAAAGGGAAAAAAAAACACTAGTACACAATCTCAATTCAATAATAAATCAAAGAATAAGAAAACATGTAGAAAAATAAAATTAATATAAAGTCAACTTAAAAAAAATTTAAAAAAATGAGAGGGGATTAAAGGAAACATCAGCAACAACAAATCTTTATCTCATCAGATTTGGTCAATTATATGAATCACACCAAGTCATTCAGGACGATTAAGAAAAAAGGGAATATTGAAAGAGAGAATATTTGTGAAAAATTAAAAGGGGAGAAAATTAATGAAAGAAATCTAATGTTTACTTTCATGGCCACCAAGAAGTTCAACCGCATGAACAAATCTCGCATGGAGGGTGCTTGTCCACCTCATTCTGGGTGCTCTCATGCTCCTCTTGTTGGGAAGCTTCTGCAGAAACCTTGATCTCATGAACCCAGAAGAGGCTTCTGAAGGGCCGACCCCATATTGGTGCAATGGATGATGAGATTTGAAAGCATCACCGGAGAACCCATTAAACCTTGTGGCCGTGGCAGCCCTACACGCCGCCATGGTGGAGCCATTGTTCAAGAGGGACATGGGATCCACAAAGTAAGGTGAAGGAGAAGGAGTAGCTGTGGAGGAAGAGAGAGAGGGATAAGAAGGCATGTTGTGATGATTATATAAGCACATCTTGTGATGATGGTGGTGATCCTTGTTGTTGTTGTTGTAGTTGTCTCTAGCATGGTCCATGGTCGCCACAAAAGGGAATGAACGGTTGTGATACACAGGAATCCCCTTGATTGGCCTCGAGGTGTCTGATGATGACACATCAAGCAATGAAACTCCATAGTTTATGTGATTCAAGGGAGTAGTACTGGTAGTACTTGTAACAACACTTGTTGTATTAACACTAGTGCTAGTGTTGTTATTGTTGTTGTGGTGGTGGTGAAGATGATGGAAATGGTTTTGGCTTTGATAATAAGGGTTGGGTGGTGTTGGTGTTTCAGAAGTGAAATTTCTTCCAAGAGAGAGTTCTGTGTGGGCTTGTTGAGACACAGTAGTAGTTCTTGAAGGGAAATTACTTTCATGGGGTTCATAATTGGAATTCAAGGAAGAGGAGATGGCTGGGGGGCTTATGTGAAGAGAAAGATCAGGAGCAGTAGTGGTTGAGGTGGGCTCAATGAAAATCCCCTCCAAGGTCATCTTCTTTACGGGATATGGCTTGATGCACACAAAATATATATACTATGAAACAGCTTTTCTTTTCTTTTTTTCCTTTATTAAAATGATATCAGATTTTGATACTACTCAGGAGAGACAAGACACAAGGCTAATTAAAAGTGCAATATTCACAACCTGATGATGAGGAGAGCAGTACTATTGTGTAACTGTAACATGACAATCCCTTTGTTATCTTCACCAGCTCCTTCTCTTTTCCTTTATGTTTTGTTAATCTTTCTCCCAAGAAAAGAATCTGGAAAGCTAACTCAAAGGCCAACCTATTGAAAACTTAAGGAGAATTGAAGAAGCTTAAAGGAAGGGAAGGAAGGAGTGGTGAAAGAGAGAGAGAGAGAGAGAGAGAGAGAGAGAGAGAGAGAGAAATTAAGCCAAGAAGCAAAAGGAGCTAACTAGGTAGCAGTGAGTCTTTGAAATTTTTGCAAACAAACATGCTCATGCTCATCAAGAGATTGTGAATAATGTGGTGAGAGGTAAGAGAGAGACAGATAGAGATAGAGATTGTTGTTGTTAAGAGTGAGGTAGAAGGGAATATGGAATTTTAAAAAGGGAATAATTAAATTAAACAAAAATTATTAGAAGAAGAAAAAAATCCAGAGAGGTATGGGAAGGAGAACAGGTGGATTTGGGTTTTGTTTTCCTCGAGAGTATAACTCGGAAAATGACAGTAGAAGAAGAAGAAGGAGAAGGAAGAAGATACTACAACACAAGGTCTTTCTCTTTCTCTTTCTTCTCTCTCTTTAGTCAAAACTCAAAACCCACAAAACAGTACCAAAAAATAGGGTCACTTTGGATTTCCCTTCCGCGGAGTCGACGGGGATAAAAAAACTACTATTAGACAGAGAAAGACACCCTCATGTCATGTGTGATTCCTTTTCCCCCACTCTCTTCGCTCCTCTTCTCTTTCTTCATTATTTCATAGTAATATATAAAAAAAATGTTGAAAATCTTTAGAATATTAATTAAAGAATTTTAAAAAATTATTAGAATATACAATTAAAATTATATTATTCATAATTTTTTAACACTTTTTTATTATTTTTTCAATAATATTTTTTTTTTATTTTAGTTCTTGAATCAACGTACTATGGACACTAACTAATAAGACCATTAAAAAATATTTGTTTATTCGTTATTATTCCCTGAAGTAAATAAATCAGTAGTGTCTCATTTTCTTGCTTAAATAGGAATGCATAGCTATAGGACAATACTTTTCTTTCCTACAATTTTATAATTCTCATCACGGTGTATTGGATTGGAATTTTGTAATGTTCCATGCATGTACTAAAATAAAATAAAACAACAATAAAACACTCACACACAAACAAAAACATTTATCTGATTAACTTATCAAAGAGTGTGAAAAACACACGCAGTTTTTTCGTTGGCCTCTTCATTGGTTTTTATTTTTGTTCCATGTAAACAAAAAATTTAAAATTATTCTAGAAGATAAATTCATGTCCCAAATTTATCCCTTTCTTTATTGTCTTAATTTCTTGAAAAACTAATAAATAATTAAAGACTTTTGTTATATATTCTTATATTTCTAGTAATTTTCTTGTTATTAAATAAAGAAGTAGAAATAACTACCAAAAAATGATGAAGTGATATATTTCATATTTAAGAAATCAATAAATAGCAAATTCTTCCTTACAAAAATAGCATGTTCTTATTAAAAATTTATGTTAGAAATATATATTTCTTATTATTTTTTTGAACCATTACTCCAATATTGGTAAGGAAAATCGAATTATAATATGGATAAGATACTCTCTTTAATTTGTTTAAAGAATTAAAATTATTTAAAATTAAATCCGGGTTTGACACTATACCCACTTTCTATTAGAATTATTGAAAATCCTTTAGCATTGACCACAGTTGAAGATGTGCTAGGGTTTCCAAAACCCTAGGCTAAATCGAAGATAATCGTAATTTATCTGTCATAAAAAATATGCAATCCATGACTCTTATATCGGGAACTAACCCCTTTCTTTAATTGCTGTCACCGTAGATGACAAACAATGCTCTAAGCTTGCTTTTGGAGGTCTCGACTTTTTAATCAAGCAATTATTAATGAAGGTTTATAGTTAGTGTCCCAGTGCCACCAACTCCAATGTTACCAAAGGAAAACACTAATTCAGAGGCACTGTTTGCGGGATTCATTAAATGCTCAAATTGGGTACAGTGAAGTTCATTAATTTTCTTTATTTCTTGTAGTATTTTTTTTTAATAAATTCGAGTACGTATATTTTAGTTTGATAATTTTTAAAATAAGAAATCAGATTGGGTACAATGGAGTTCATTAATTTTATTTATTTATTTTATTAATATTTCTAGTATAATTTTTTAATTTTAAAAAAATAGTTTTTCTTCCCTCTCCAAAACTCCTAATTTAATAACCTTGTTTTCTTCCCCGCCAACGCTTCCAACCGTTCTCTTACATTTCTCTGTCATCTTTTTGACGCGTTGTGGTTATAAATGGTCTTTACCCAACATGTACAGAAAAGTAGTTAAATAACATTTCATTCGTATTGTTCATTGTATAATGGCAAATATTAAATAGTAACCAGTTTTACAGAGCATGATCATATAGTTACATAAGACCTTGAATAAGACTTTCTGTCTTCTCCATGCATGCTAAGGAATTTTCTGGAAGATTAAGCAATGATGGTATTTCATAAATAAGATTACTCTCTTATTTTATTTTTTTGATTTAATCGTGTACTTTCAGCTTAGCATAGCCAAAATAAATAGCTATTTTTAGAGCAAGTGGTATTAGGATTAGCATTCCTGCATGGAAGTGCATAACTCGTTTCGTTTTAAAATAAATGTAGTTTAAGATTTTGTACAAAGATTACGAAAGTCATTGAACATATTTAATTTTAGAAAAATATGTATTTAATTTTTAAAATAAAGTTAGTAAGGTTTGAACTTATGACCAAATTCAGATCAAAGAACAAAAAGTAAATTTGATCATATAAATTAATGTTATTTATTTAAGTATATTATTCTTTTATTCTGTTTGCGTTTGAAAAGAAAAGACAAGAACAAACTTACAAAATAATTAATGTTTTTAATTTTATAAAATAATCAATAACTTGAAATAAACTAAAACTTCAAGGATTAATTAAATTCCTGTTCCTATTTCTGAAAGTGCTTGTAAGCATAATTAAATAACTTTGGCTTTAACATTATAAAAATCATATTTTATTTTCTAACTTAATTTATAAAATATAATTTATTTTAGTCTTATTTGATGTAAAATGAGGGGGGGATGAAGTGAAAAAATGAATAGACGGCCTTTGGCAATAAGAAAAAAAAAAGAGGATTGTGTATAGTTAAGAATTTAAATGATACACGTTGATAAATAATGCATCTATTTGATTATGAGTTATCACAGTCGTATTGGTACAATATTAACATCTATTATATATACATATATATATATATATATATATTTAATGCACGTACATTTTTTTCCAGTATAAATACATTAGCAATCAACACAAAAAGTTTTAAACCAAAAATCCAATAATCTCTTCTCATGATTAATTTATTGTAATGATATATTAGTACTTTGATGTTTAACTTTTTAAAATAAATAAAATATTAAAAGTACTACTCAACTCATTTCTCTCTCCTTTTTCAAAGCACTTACATACTCTCTTCTTCTAACTTTTATCTTCTATAACACACCAATATATTATTGACAGCATTGTGAACCATGAGCTACCATCTTTTGAATGAATGATGATCAATTATAAAAACACTCACTTTTGTCATATTATTGCTAGCAACGTGTAACATAGTTACACCTACGACCTTGCTTCTTATTTTTAGAGATATATATTGCTATATCTTGTTTCTAGCTAGCTCCATGGATAGTTTCAAGTTAAGTGATGGAGGATGACTTTGTTGAGTCAACGACCTTGCATTCAACTCCATCGTTTTTAATTTACAACAACTCAATCATACTAAGAAACTCCACTGTGCAATTTGAAACACATAACCCTCAAGCCACAAAATCATTTTAGATTCCAACTAACACACCAGTAACCAAAAAACCACCGCACACCACCATCAACATGACCACTGTGTCCTCTATGAACCACGATCCACCATAATCCCCGAACTGTTGTCTACATGACAGCACCGTGTCATCCACCACCATCTTCACGGAGTGTCATTAGATCCACGACGACTCCGCCATAGCGTGGTTGTGGGTTAGAAAAGTTAAAAGTCATTTTAATCTATTCATTTTACTAGTCTAACAAATGGGTAAATTATTAAAAAAGTAGGCATTGACGAGGTTGTCGCTTATGTGTAGAAAACGACGTCAATCTCGATCTTCAACCGCTTCCTCCGACAATGTCGGAGTTTCTTCTCCCATCAAGGTTCGATCAGCTTCACACTTCGACATCAAAAGCCATCGTGCTGTAATACTTGCTGACGATTGGAACTATGAATGGATTGCAATTGAAGAGGGCAGGGAAGCCATGGAAGGATCGATATCTTGCTAGAAGTCACAAAAAAGACTATAAAGTGACTACGATAAATGAATACCAAAAGAGAGAAATTAGTTTTTAATTTTTTAAAATAAAGATTAGTAAAATTACTGTAATATCCTTAAATAAATTTATTGAAACAATAGAAATTATTGAGTTTTTTTTTCATAAAATTTTGGTGTTGGTTGCTGATGTACTTATATTAAAAAAGAGTGTGTTAACAATTCCCATATATATATATATATATATTAACATCTATCTTATTCACATTATAATTGAATATTTTCTAAATTAGCTGACACTATTTTATACTATATCAAATATTAAATTGTTAACTAGATCAAACTTAAGTTCCAATAATAACTTTGGTGATTAACTAGTGTAATGTCATAATCACATTCATAATTTTAGTATGTTATCTCCAGTAGTTAAATATTGAAATTCTCAACTTAAAAAGGTCAATGTTTGAAATTTCAACAAGAGTAGCCGGTGAAAAATTATCAGAAGGGGACATGTTACCTTTCGTTCGTACATCAATTATGGAAAGACTTAAGTAGATGCAGTTTTGTCAAAATTCTTTCTATTGTCAAAGCAGATACTAAATGTAGCAGAAAAGAAAAAAAAAAATTGATGTAATAGTCAAACTATCCTAAGGCTGGTATTCATGAACATTTTCTATATGCAATCCTGGAAAATATATTTTTAACATTGATTGTTTTAAACTTTTAATATCAATTTTTAAACGATATTGAAACCATCAACTTCAAAAGAATTGATGTTGACATTGATTTTTATAAAATTGATGTTAACATACACTACACAACATCACTTTTTAAGAAAATCGATGCCGTATAATAAACAATAAACCAAAAAAATGTAAACATGCAAAAAATAACATCGATTTTTTTAAAAATCAATGTTATTTTTTTCAAAAAAAAAATAATAGTTTGTCTGTTGTTTTAATATTTCTCAAACCTATAAATTAAAACACACACCAATCTAGGCCATTTCACAATATAAATTTTTATATTATTATTAAATAATTACTATCAACTATAAGAAATAGTTAAAGAAAATAATAATGTCTATACATAAAATCATCTACTATATCTAAATCTAATTAAACATAATTGTAAAATTCTTTAAACACCTATTGTTTCATTTTTAAGTCTGAAATGACATCTTGCCCATTGAATGTGAATTGCCTTTATTCTTTCTGGTTCCAATGGCCTTGGATCAGTAAAATACTGTATGATATAATAAGACATAACTTAACCAGTATAAATATAACAAGTATAACAAATGAAATTAGTTTTGAAGTAAAGAGTTATCATTTTACAATTATCCTTAAACCTCTTAGAACTATCGTTGATATCCAATGCATCACATAATAGTTGCACTCAGTGCTTCCTCTTTGCTTATTACAATAAATTCAATAAGATATTCAAAGTTAATTGAAAATTAGTATACACGGTAAAAATATAATTTTTAAGACATCAACCATTGTTTATTTAGCAGTAGCCTTGGATTTATATCCTTGAATCCCTTAAAAGAACTGGTTAAGAGAAACATGCATGCATATTGTACAATTAAAATATTGATGTCTTACAAATGATAAAGTAAATGTCTTAAAATTACAACTGACTTGTTAATAATTTCTTTCATGTAGTTGTCGAGCTTATTGTGCAAGAAAATGAATCAGACGATAACATTATGCTTAGGACATATGACGATCAATTGTCAGTGTGCACTGCATTGGAGAACATTAAGTTATTATAATGCATACATTATTTAGATTGATTTGTTCAGTTTTACTTACCCATTCAAGTAGGCTCCAAGGTAGACATCTCTCTTTGAACTCTGCATCTATTTCTTAATATAATCCTGAAAATTCAAATTGCAATTGCTCAAATCTCTGTATGGATTATGGTTCAAGGAATTCATACACAGAGACATTCCCTGATCGCAACTAGCACTTAGCCCAACACAAAAAAAGTACACACTAGCAAACACTGGAGTTTAGTGCGTAAGTGCAGGCTAAGCCCAATTGACAATAAAAAGTCGCAGCAAGTTTATTGGGCTTAGCGCGCAATTGACGCTTAGCCCAATAGAAAATAAAATTGAGGAACATTAGGGCTTAGCACACATTGAGGAACATTAGGGCTTAGCACGTAACTGGGTGCTAAGCCCAATAGAAAATAAAATTCTAACAGAGAAGAATTTAGGCTTAGCTTGTGAGGTGCGCTTAGCCCAAGCAACAATGAACAAAATGCAAAAGGGGTGTCGGTTTAGCGCGATGGTGCGCGCTAAGGCCAATGAAACTTAAAATATGACATAAACTTTCTGTGGTGAATCAATCCTGTTCATAAAACTCAATTAATCTAATATTTATATTATACCATAAACACAACTACTAAGCTAGTGAACTATCTTTTAAAATTGACACAAATCCAAGGAGAGTGAACTCCTGGAAACCAATACTTGAGATGTTAAAAATCAAATTGTCCAACTATAAACCTAAATTGTAATTCGGAGTTAAATAAAACTCTAAAATATTTTTTAAAAAATAATATAATTTTATAACAATATTCTCATATGCAAAAAAAATCTCATGCATAACTCTATCCCTACAACATAAATACACTAAGTCTCTATGCTTCTTTCACTCAATACTTAGTAGTTTCTTCATTCAAGTTCATAAGACTATAAGTCATATCTAAATGAGACTCCCTCATGATTAGATAGTAGCTCGGTTAAGAACAAAATATTAACCCTCTTCACATATGAATACACCCAAAATTACATTTGCACACAAATTTCACTAATAAGCATGTTGTCATGTCCAATCATGATTAACATGTCTTAAAGATGATATTGGTATAAATTGAAGATAAAAGAAATTTGAGTAGTTACAAATTTTATAGAACCCTTATTAAGTTTATTTTCAACTAAAATACAAACCAAGTGTCAAGATATTCAAAACATAGCATTTTATTGCTTTATTAAAGTGGTCACATAGTAAATCACTCAGCAGGACAGGTTACACTATAAAAGTCATCAAAAATGTATAAAAATCGAAATGACATGGGATCAATTGAATCACAAAGAGGACACAAGCCTACCACAATAACAAAGGGCATTAAAAACCAAGACATGTGTCAATCACAATGCAACTCGTATCACAGGACAGAAGTGTAACATGTTTTCAGCAACATATGTAAGCACCTATCCTGCATAACTTGCATAGTGTATTAATATGTAGAACTTAGGACTTAGATAATCTACACTTAGGTTCTATTTTAACATGACTAGTGGTAAGGTATATCATTCACATAACTAAGGTTAAACTCACTTAATTTGCACACAAATACAGTCAAAACCCAAGCTGTCGAACAATTACTCACAGATGATATGATTATAAGAAAAATATTGATATAAATTGTAACAAAATAAAATGAGGTGAGGTCAATTGAGTTTGAAAGATAAGACGTGAAAAATTGTAAATCTAAAAAGACTAATGCAAATTCCATTTGTGCAAATTACATAATAATGTCAAAGATAGGGTACCTACACAAGCAAGATTCAACAATTTCTTCAAGTATATTATATCATAGTGTTCCTGTTATAAGTAAATCATTCAATAGACTAGAGTATGTTCTAAACTCATTAGAACATATCCTAAATTGTGTCTTAAGCATAATATCCACCCTTTCCAACACATTCACATCATGTATGCTAACATGAAGTCACACACTAACATACACATATGCACATAATCATTTAATCAATAATTTATTTAATTTGGTTTTGATTTTCTTAAAAATTTCATGTAGTAATTATTTATGAAAACTTGTAGCATATCTTTCTTAGAAAAATTAATTTCAATAATTTAAACTTTAATTTATTTAATTACTTGATTTATTAACATCAATAAAGCTTTCTAGAGTATCAATTTTTAAGCTTTTTAAATCACCCATACTCCAATCAACATTGGTTTAAAAGATTCAAATTTGTTCACGAAAATTTCAAAGAAGTCAATTCAATTAAAAAAATGTTGATCGAAAGAAGTCAAGTCATCAATTCAGAGTCAATTAAAAAAATTTGATCGAAAATTTATATATCCAATTCAACTAATATTATGAAGATAAAATTGTTTATAATCAATAATTTTATACCTATACAAAACTAACTTAATTATCCATCAATTCATTAAATTTAATTTTTCTACAGATAATTCAATGATTCTTATAATATTTTTTTAAGACTGATATTCTTCATGAAAGACAAACTAGCTCGAGCATATCTTATATGGACAACAAACATCTCCTTTGAAATATTTAACATAAATGAGTATCTAAAGTTTAGGCACGAAATTACTAATTAACCTAAAACAATCTTATTCAATTGACTCAAATACTCAATAATTTTCTTGTAGTGATATGATTTAAAACATAAATTTATTTTATTTAATTATATGATTAGTTAGTTAACTAATTTTGCATTTTTACCTTTTTAGTTGATTATGCTCAACAATGTTTGGTTTGACGTATAATAAAATTTTATATATTAGAATGTATAAATTAAAATAAAAATTTTAATTCCATATTACAAAGAATTTATATCATTTAACCAATTAATATGTACAAAGACTCCAAAGACACGAATTACATAACTAATATGAAAATGAACAAAATTGGATTTTGATTCTTGCTTAATGACTGTCCTTGTCGTATTAACAGATTTCTTCATCACTCAGCGACAGACCTAAATGCGTTTAGGTCACTACTAGTTGTTAGCTTAAACTTTAAAATTTATCAGAAAAGAGCTAAGAAGAATTGTTAGAAAAACTGGGCATGGAAAGCTTGATCGACAACAAAATACAAGCTTTTGGAAGTTCCCCATTCACAATATTGTTTGTCATTATTGGAGAATTGAGTCGAGACTTTCCTCTCCCACATGATCACATTTATTGGTTGTCAGATTGACAAGAATGTATGGTAGAGAATGTGGAATAGCGTGTATTATCATACTTAATATTTGGTGCAGACCCTGTACCATGTAAATAATGCTCATTCCTCTGTCCAATCACTAACCAATATTCATCAACGGGGTCCCATAATTGAAACATCACCCCCACGTATTAAAAATAACACTAACACTACATACACATTTATACGTACCTATATTATTTAATTTTATTATTATCTAGTTACGATTAGAGCGTAGTTAGATAAATTACTGGCAGGCAACGGCGGATCTATATGGTGGACATATGTACCTCTTTATTTTGATAAAATTACTAATATTTATTTTAAAATATTATATTTTATACTTAATAATTTTATATTTTATACTCCTAATTTTATGTATTTAAATCTACTTATTAGTTCAAGGGTAAGTAAATACACCTCTTATTTTAATAAAATGTAAATATTTATCTTAAAATTTTATATTTTGTACCTTTTATCTTCGTGTTTAAATCTAACTATCTAATATTATAATGATAATTATAAATTTTTATTTTTTAAAATAAATTACTCCCACTGACTCGGGGTCCTAGATCCACCACTGCTGGCAGGGGATAATTAACTACTCACTTTTTGCGATGTGGAATTATTGATTGAAGGGGAGTATATGTATATTTAGATGTGGATAAGTTTCTTTAGAAACACTTCTAAAAGAAGAAAATAAGAAAAAAATAACGAAATAGGTTTTTCCACTAACAAAAATAAATTCTCCACTAGCTAATTTTTAGAAATTTATTAATATAGCTTCTCTAAAAAATGAGATAACATCTACAAAGAGTAATAAAAAACTCATTTTAATTTATGAAGAAATTCATTTTATTTTTTTTTCTTACTTTTTTTTTTCTAGAGTATTTCTAGAAAAGCAAACATCTCCTTCTTGGTGTTTTGATATAGAATCAGTAGGTATATATTATAGTTACATCATATCCCAATTAGTGCTAATCTGCTATGTTAGTCTTTTTGGTTAGGAAGGAAGGGAGGTTTAGATATACATCACACGTCAGCGTATATTGATTATAGTTATTGTGTATTAATTTGTCATTGCGTACACCTAAATACATAATAACCTACGGTGGCTTTGTGGTTTTGGAGGATTATAGTTTATACTTGTACATTTTATATGGGTTAATTAGGTATCCCTTGTATTTGTTTTATAATATAATATGTTATTTGCTGATAAAAAAAATAAACAACTCTATTTTGACTGTCTACTTATTGTAAGTTTCTCTATTAGTTTTTGAGTTTGATATTTATATATTAACGATATAAATAATTTTATATTACTAATTAATAAAAAATTATTATAAGTATAATTTTAAAGGTCATAATTATGTAAAAGTCAACTTAAATATATGATACTTTGTAATTGAATGATAATGTAAAATTAATGCATAATTGAATGATAAATGTATATTGTCATTGTAAAAGGTTCTAATTA
>PYAF01006068.1:190843-210519 GCA_007407185.1 Glycine tomentella | reverse complement strand
TTATAATATTGATATGATGTATCAGAGATATATATAAGATAATTGGGTTGGATGATTTAGAGAAAAGAAAAGCAATAAAGGTCACAAATTTGATTTTTTCACTAACAAAATAGATATTTATTAATAAAAAGTTATAAAGTATTAGTTATTATTAAAAAAATTGAGTAATCTTTATTGGAATCATAAATGTATGAAAATTTGTTTTTCAATATAATTATATTTACTTCATATTAAATATTATAATTTGAATATTAAATTATTTGATCAAGAGATATAAATCACCTGTAGGTTGATTAACCAATTGGTGGAAATATAATATACTAGTAATTGATTTTATATTATTAATTAGAACAAATGAAATGTATTAGGGCATTAATAAAAAGGGTGTGTGGACGTTTGTATTGGTATGCATGCATGTGTATGTGTGTGAGTGGCATGAGGGACTGAGCTTTCACATCATGGCTTGTTAAGGACCCTAACAGTGTCTTTCACGAAAGTCGCTGACTCTATTTCCTGCCCCGCATTTAAAGCACGTTCTGTTTCCCTAGTCTAAAACTCTTTCTTTCCAACTCTCTACTAATTCTCAATTCCATTTCTCTTTTCCACTTTCTTGATTTATGACTTTCTTCCTAGACAAACAAGGAATAACATGCCATTGCACGTCAGCCATGCACCAAGGGTATGTTTCAAATGGCGTTTGACATATTCAAAGCCACCTCTAATCAATATAAACGTGAGAGTTTTTTTGAAAAAAGTCGTGGCCTTTTCTGATTTGTTTTCAAACACACGTGATTATACCTAGCATGTTTGTTTAAAAGTGGAATATAAAATTTATGTTGAGTTGAAATTTTTGTAATTTTTTCTCTCTCATATATGTATGTTTATGTCATGTTTTAAACTCAACTAAGAATAAATTTAATTTCGTCAAAATAAAAATAAAAACAAATTTAAGTTATGCAAACAAATCTAAATGCTATGGTATAATTTAAATATAACTGCATAAAAATATAAGGTAAAAAAACTATAATGAGATACTAAAATTATTAGCATATCATTTCTAAACTAGAGACCATTTTCATTTTATTTTAGTTGTTACAAAAAATCACCTTTACATATTTTAAATTTTAAGTGTTTTAGGTGCCATTTTCTCGTACAAATTATGTTATTCTCGTATATTAAAAGTATAAATTTCTCATAACTTGGATGGTATTTGGTAATTTATACTTCATTTAGTAATTTTATAATTCATTTACTCTATGTTGAAACTTTTTGCATCATAAATATACTTTCTATTGGAGGCAAATGTTAACTAGTGTTTTAAAAGATTCAATTAAGGAAACAAAAGTAGAATTTTAAAGAAAATTTATATATCAACATAAATATATTTGTACAAAAGTGAATTTCACACTCAAAGAATATAGGGAATTTGTACAAGATCAAATAAAAAATAAAAACAAAATGTCAAATAAACAAACTGTCAAAGATAATTATGATGACCAAGAAGGTAGAAAACAACACATGGGTGGTCTAAAAATTCGTAGCTGGGCCTAGACCCAACAATAATTAGAAGGCTACTCGAAGTGCTTCAGCCGAAGAGTTTACTCTACTTTACTCGATCATCTATTACTTTCTATATTGCGGGGTCTTCTTTAATAAATGGACTGAGATTTGTTCTTGATAATGGTATGTACCAGTTGAGGACTAAATACCTACATGCTTTGATAGTGTCTTTAACATCAGGTTGTTGGAAATTTTAATATCAATAATGACTAACCTCTACCACACATGAGGTTAAAGGAAGGGACAATATTGAACAAAAGAGAATGGGATAAGGAATGAGACAATTGACTTTGCCTGATCAAACATTTTTTTTTATTATTATTATTTTGGACTTTGGGGGCTAGGGTGTACCAGAAGAAATGGTCCTCATTGGAAGCCTAGCTACTTATAGCTAGGACTTTGGCTCATAAGGAATCAACTTGTCTAGTCCTTCTCACTTTTATAATTTAATAGTTTTCTTTTTCTTTTGAAAATTTAGCACTTTATATGTGTTTTGTTGTAACATGCATGACTCGTTCATTTTCATGATTGGAAATTCTTTTATACTAAGGATTGTTCATTTACAAAAAAAAGTTATAATGCATAAGTATTTTTTAAGAAAATATTAAGTAAAAATAATTTTAAGATAAAATGTACTTTATCTTATATTATGTACATTAGTTGCAATTTCCACTTATCTTGTTATATACACACATTATGCCCTAGTTTAACATAATTCATTGTACTTTTCTCTCTTTCTATCCTGTTTAGCTGTTAATATTGATAGAAGAAAATACATGTTCTATTTAGTTAAAAAATTATCTAATTCATACCCGTCTATTTCACGATTAAAAAATCATTCTTGAAAAATATATCCCAATTTTATATAAGCCTGTAATGGAAAAGTAACACCATACTTGTGACAATATAGTCAGACCCCGGAATCAAAAGTCAGCTCTTGTAATAATTTACTTACTTATTTTTATAAGCTATTTAAAGTTAACTTGTAAAAAAAAAGTCATAAGTTACTAAATAAATTGTGTTTTAAAAAATTTTATTTTTGTCAAATTAATTTATAAGTTAGTAAAAAAAAAAACTACTAAAATACCTTATCAAACAAAACTCATAAACAAGCTCATAAGCCTCGTGTTCAAGTAAAAATCATGGTCCACTTACTACATCGATACTTGGCCAAAACAATACTTCACTGACTTCTAGTGCAATAATACACCCCTCGTCTCATGTCATGTACAACTATCAATCAACAAAGTAAAAATCACTGACTTCACTGACTTGTATTGCATCAATACTCCCATTTAGCAAGTGTGTAGAGTGATCCACCCCCTACAACAAAAGGAAATTAACTTCCTTCAGCAAAACAAAAGGTTGTGTATGCTTTTCAGAATAATACACTGAAAAGGAGAATTTAAAACACTGATGATGCAGCACATTATTTTGACAATTCTATTAGTTGGTGAAGGTGGGACATTGACCTATTTTCGAAGTGCACAACTTAAAGTTCTCCACTACTCATTCTTGGCACACTGTCAAATGTCAAATACGCATGGAAATGGAAATAAGAGGTTAACTTAATAGTTAAGAAAAAAGAAATTACCGGTTTAAATTTTTTTATTGATATTTTTAACAAAATTAATAAATTAACATTTTTCAATGATTTTTTTTATCAAATACGCATAACAAAATAACTCGATTTACAACAAATGAACCTAAGGACACTCAACCTGTACAGAATTGGCCATGAAACGTCTAATGGGAGTCATGGCCATAACGGTCATTGGGATTAGAAGAAGAAAGAATTATATTTCGTCTTTATTTCAAAGTGTTTAAAGTTTTCTTCAATTTTTTGCAAGTTCTTTATCTAAAAATTTATTTGTGCAAGTTTATTTCTTACCTCACTATATCAAATCAATATTGTCAAGTATTGGTGCATTAAGCTAATTGTTATATCACTTTCTTAAAATAAAATAATTACGATTATCTTAAGTTCTATTTTGTTAAAATTCTATACTACAGAATTAACTTTAAGTTCTAATTTAAATTCTACTTTCTTAAAATTGTATACTACAGAATTGACTTTAAGTTCTAGATACTATTTTTTTTGTATTTTAAATAAATCATTGAATACAAGTTAGTTCCTCTTTCAAATGAGTCCTTTAGAATAATCTTTTCGATAAATAATCTAAATTTGCATGTGATAGGACTATCTCTCTCTTTATATATAGTATATCTGGTGAGAGGACAATTGTTAATGAGAGGATTAGATATATGTAAACATCAACTCAAAGTTACCCATTAATGCTGACAAGGTATATCCAAAAGAATGGACAATCATATTCAAATTTAGTTTTAGAACACTCTCTCTCTTTCAAATGGCTTATTAATAATCATGTAACTTTTATGAGATGCGAAATTCTGAAAGTGTAGGCCCTGCGAGATATTATTGGGCTTGATTCACTGTTAGACAAATAAATTCTGATAGCTTTGGGCCACTTTCGATTGTGGGTAAGTCTAAAACTAAATTATTTCTCTTTTTAATAAAACAAAGGCAGGGTTGCCTAAGAAGTAAGAACCTCTAGTGGTTTGGGTTCCACTACAGAAGAAGACTCTTAACAGAAATTATAGAAAAATAATTTTTCCGTCAAATATGAAATAATAAAGTATAACACTTCATTTTTTTTTCTTAAAAAATGTGACTACTTACATACTATACTTGACTGAATCTTTAACACCCCCTTCGGCAATAATATTTATCTGCTCATGCCTTATGGTTATAGATTATTGGCATTAGCAGACAATTTCACAAAAGTCAAGATGGAAGAGTGTTTCACAAAGCTTTTTTAACTAGCTGAAAAATGTTACTTTATTACTTGAAAAGCTTGTTTAAGCCGAATAGCCATATTGGATAAAATAATCTATTTTTTTAATTTATAATACTTCTTTGAAGCATTACTCTAAAGTCTAAATAGCATTCTAATTTTTTAATTCTTAAAATGTGTTTACCTAAAAAAATAATTTTCATTTTTTAATGTTATTTTTTTTATTTAATATACCATTTAGTCGTTTAATTTTAAAAACTAATATTCTCTCAATTTCTTATTTGACGCCTCTAAAGATTAACCTTCTCAAAAATTAAATATTCTTCAAAATTAAAATATCAATATTTTTAATATTTTTTGTTAAAGAACCACAACGAAAAAATCTATACACCATTCATTGTTTTCAAAAGTAAAAAATCACTATTTTGAAAATGATTTAACAGAATGCATTAATTTAAGATAGTTTATAATATCATCAAAATAATCATATAAATTCATTCATAGTATATTATTTAATAAAATATTTATAAATGAGAATAAACTAAAATTATTTGGTGAATTTTCGAATGACAAATGACTTAGAAATTAGATTAAACAAAAGTAACTAAAATATATACTTATCAAATTTTAAATTTTAACAAAACAATTAATTATTTCCTTCTTTATTATTTTATATTTATTAACTAATTAAACAAATAATTTTACCAAATACTTTCAATCCAATTAACTAACTTTTCAATTTTAAGCCTTCAACTTCTACTTAATTTTTTCAATTATTATTTTTCAACTTTCAACCAACTCATAACTAGTTTTCCCAAACACATACTTAATCTTGAGCCTTAGTTTGTCTTTCGTATTTTGTAGTTATCAAGTTCAAGTTATACCATGTGCGGCTGGTTTAGCTCAATTATATATACCTATATGCATTCATGACCCAATCTACTAATATTCGTGTGTCATTAGTATAAGTACAAGAAACCCATTTTCTGAGACCATCTTAAGATTGCATAATATGATAATTTCTAAGAGATGACCCAGATTTATTAAAGAAAAGAAAGAGAGATGACCCAGAAGAATTATAGGCGTGACCAACTAGAAGACGAGCCAACCCTTGCCCCTTGGCAAGCTCATCCCTTAAAACTTCAATTGTAGAACAAAACTGGGATAGGATCATATAATTAATCTGGGGTGCTTTTGAGAGGATTTCTAGCATTGTTTCTACCAAATCCACCACAGATACTAGTAAGTAGTAATCCATGTTTAAACTGAAACCTTTATCACACCTAGGATAGGTCCCTAACATAAGCCTCCTAATACTGAAGCATGCTGCAGACTATAACCAACCCTGCAACAGCCTCACAACAACCAACCCAAACCTGAATCAATATACCTACATATTATTTTTTGCTTTCACCAATCAAATCAAGATGCTTTCGGAGAGAAGAGAAAAAAAATAGGTAAGAACTATCACCCATCATGAGGATTCCAACTACAGTAATGTCTCCTGAACATTTTAACTTAACCCTGCATTTATGTTTCGGTACTACCAAAAATGAACTTTTTACTTAGTAGCATGAAGATATACTAAGTATTCACTATTAACCTCCATAATACTCATCACCCTCAGAATAACAACATTGTTAGACAGTTCATAGTCTAAACACGGATCACACCTCCAAATCCTAAACAATGATGAACCCATAATTTCCAACAATTTAACACTAAAGCTTCAATTTTTTCCCCGAAAAAGAAACCCCCTATGATTACTTTCAGTACAGAATACAGAATTATGAACTCAAGCACAACTTTTTCAGAAGTACACATCTAAATTAGAATCACAATACAAGATTGTATCCCGTTTCCATTCTCTATTCATTATCATTTTACACCTTAAATTAAGAAGAAGAAAAAAACGACATAAATTAAAATTAAAAAGAACCTTTTTTTCAGTTTCAAACTTACAAAGCAAAACCCTTCAAGTATTCAGGGTCACGCCTGGCCCGTTCCTGAAACTTCTTGAACCACCGGTCCAAGATATCCATCGGAACAACCAGCTTCGACCCGTCCACGCCGCAAAACGATTGCATGAAATTGAAAAGATTCTCTCCGACCTTCATCGCCATCCCCTCGATTCGCTTCTCCGCCGCCATGTCAAGCGACGGCAGCGACGCCAGATCCTCCACTGACACCCCGATCTTCGCCGACAGCGGCTGCGCGTCCGCCGTCAGCTGCAGCGGCCCTCCGGCGCCTGGCTCCGGCCACGCCAGCGTCAGCACGGCGGAGGGCCGCGCCACCGTGACGGCGCCGCAGAACACAAACGGCGACCCGGGGACTGGATGTAGACGGCGAGCGCCTTCTCCGGCGGTAGCGTGAAGCCGTTGAGGAGGAAGATGCAGAGCTCGCGGACCTGGTCGTACGCCTCGCCTGCGCACGTTAGAAAGTTAGTGTAACTGAAAGATAAATGTGCGCCAGGGGAATAGAATGTGTGGGTTTTTCAGTTTAGGGTTTAATGTTACCTACGAAGGTGTTCATGTCGAGGACCCAGTGGAAGGTGTCGATTTGAGCGAAGGTTGAGATGTCCATGGGGAAGCTCCGGTTCGGGAAAACTACTCCGAACATGTTGAGAATTTATCGGTTCTGTTCCTTGCGAAGATTGTGGCTTGTGCTTGTAAAATTCGATGATGCAGATTCGCACTCGCAGGGGTTAAAGTGTTTTCTAGTTCTATAGATTCAAAGGGAAAGAAAGATAGAAAGCAGAAAAATCATGGCTTGTCTAGAACATTCTGGATATACATGGGGGCAAATATGCCTTTTCATATACTAAGAAGATAGATAATAAAAAAAATGCGTAAATACCAATTTCAAATTTCAATCCTCTAAAGTATTAAGGGCTGAGACTTTAATTATTCTTAAAAAATAAAAAAAAATAATTCTTAAATGTTAAAAAAATGTGATAAAATAATCTTACTTTTAATTTTTACATGTGTTCTTAAATGATACTTAATCAGTTATATAATTAGGCATATGAATATAATAGATTTATTTGTTACTGGAAAGTCAAAGTCTATCGATGAATTTGTTATTAATGATTTTTTTTCATGAGACCAATTTTTTAAGGGTTCAAAACCTCCCTTTAAATAGAAGCCATAACAATGAAAACTTACTGAATTCATAATTTTTTAAGAATTCAGTTAAGCCAAATAAAGCTACTGTATCTTCTATCAAGACTGAGACATATATAGATTGCAAATTTTACATTGGATTTCACGATCTTGGATTCTATCATCAGATTTCCCATCTCCTATCTCGGATTCTATCTTCAACCATAAATTTTCCATTCCTGGAGCAAAATGGAACGTGGCCTATAATTTCATCACTTATTATAATTTTACAGCTTTTGATATTTTGTGAGTTCTTCAAGTTATGTTATTAACGGTTGCTTGCAAGTATGAACTTCGACGTTGATACTGACTAACAACCATCCATAGGTAAGACTTAAGAGGCAGAGCAATTCCAGTTGAAAGGCAGAGCAATTCAGCTTCGTTTTTTTGTTTTTTTTTTTTTTTTTTTTTGCAATGAAAGGTGGAGAGGGAAGAGAAAGTTAACCTCGGAAGCTCCGTCGTGTGTGTGCTCGTGATAGCATTGTTTTGTGATGTCGTTCAAGTCGTAAAGCTCCGCCGCACGTGCAATTGCGATGGCACTGTTTCGTCGAAGTTGGTGGCGACGAACTCGGTGTGACTGACAGTGTCAATGGCCTCGCACGCCACTGTGGGTTCTCCAGATGCGGGTGGATGGGTGGATGGGGAAGGAGAGGGCATACTGGGAAAACAGAAAAGAAAAAGTCAAATAGTCAATGACAAATTAATACATCCAGTAATTACCGACAAATAAGTTTGTTCCACTCATCCGCTCGAGTGTATGGCTGACTAAGCAGTATGTCTGTATATTTCTCGTGACAATTAATTTCAAAAGCATCACATAAGCAAAATCCTGTTGTCACACTTTTTTACTGAGAAACTAAAATTTAATTTTTATTTTTTAAGGAATTAAAGTGTCAGTTTGACTCTCTTAAATATAAAATGAGTATTTATCAAAAAATATATTATTGGTGTCTAATTTGTTAAAAAATATATTATGTACTTTATTAATATCCGTTAGTAGTATTTTTTTTATCATAACATATTTATATTTTTTTCTCTCTCTATATTATTTAATATTGGATGTCCATGAATTATTTTAAGGTTTGAGAGTTAAAATAGGATAATATGTAATAAGACTTTCCTTCTTTTTTTGTTGTTGTAGCAAGAGTTAGTTAAAAATATAAGTTGTTATACTATTTAATTTTTAATGTGTATATATAAGCTAATTTTTAGACAATATACATGTTATTATACTTTATTTATTTATTATTTTGTTGATCATGATATTTGTATAAAGTATTTATCGTCGAAAATAATAATTAATTTTTATCGAGGGATTGTGAGTGCACATAACATGAGTATTATCCTTTCAACATGAATTATTTCATATTCACAACTACGATTCAAACAATAGACTACTTAATTAAAGAGACATAAATAAACTATGTGTGTCAATCACTTGTTATCATACTTTATTAATATACATTTAAGATAAGTGTTTGTAGAGGAGGTAACGAGTAAATTTAAAGTTATTTGGGCTTACCTTAAAATAAACCATTCTAATTTGTCTAGTTTCTTCCAACATGATCTTTGTCCTTGGATTGAGTTAAATATTGTGGATACTCAAATTTAGAGGAGGATGGGTAGTGGGCAGTTTGATTTAGCGATATATGCTATCATATTTGGAGGTTTAAGAATGACATGGTTTTCAAAGGTAAGGTTTTCAGGAAGATTGATTCACTTGTTGATTGTCTTGCTTTGGAGGTCCATTCCTTTCATATGGGTGTCCACGTGTTAGAGTCTCCTTCGTTTGACTTGCACATGTTGGGGAGGTGTATCGTATCTTGCACCTCTCAATATGAATCATACACTCCCAAAAAGTTTCAACGGTCAAAAATACCCTTAGCTCTAATACCTCCTCCCCTTCTTCAGTGTGTCGCCCAAGCACAATGTTGTTGAAAGGTGACAAAGTTTTCAGGGTTGATGTTGTTAGAGGCGACAAAGAAAGTGATGTTGCCATCATTCTCACATGCGTCAACAAGACTAATTTTAAACTCTTATCGCACCAGAAGCAGATCTTCAAGGTTGACAACCACATCATTGTCGCCATTGTCGACCTCACTGCTACTGGTCACATTCTCTCATGCTACATGTGATCCAAGTGCATCAACTACAACTACGCCTACAAATCATCGCTCCCTATCAGCAGACTCGTTGTTCAGCTCGCTGATACGGCTCAAGTTATCGCTCTTCCCCAATCATCAAATACCTCCTCTCCACATTGAATGAGACGTCGTCGTCCTCTTGTGGGTCCTGTCGGGTTTGAGTTTGAAGAAAGGAAGGGGGTCCTGCCACTATTTCAAAACGACTTTTCTGGAATAGGATATATTTTTGGAATAATTATTCCAAAATATGAAAAATTATATTCTAAAACAACTATTCTGAAATACGAAAAACTACATTACAAAATAGCTATTCCAAAATATGATACATTGCCAGAAATTTATTTTATTATGGAATATTTGTTCCAAAAAATATTTTTTCGTATTTCGATATAACCATTCCAAAATGGGAATGTATGGTAAAAGAATGTTTTTGTTTGCTAGAGCCTTTTGGGAGATATATGATGCGGAATGGGAGGTGGAGGAAATAAATACCTGCATGTTGATGCCTTTGTCCGCCTGGTTAGGCGAGGTTAGCTCTATTGCTTAGGCTTCGGCCCTCCTTGTCATTAAAAAAAGAAAATAAATTTAAAGTTTAGAACTTTACATCAATTACGAAGATTATAAAAGTTTTGTTTTTGGAGAGAAAATATCAAAAGTTATTTAATTAGCAAATGACACTTGAAAATTAATATCAACATCAATAATATATTTAATCCAAGTTAATTGGAATAGGTGATAAATAAATCTAATAATAGATAAAAAAATAAGATAAAAAGAGAGAAAAGGAGATGGAAAAAATTTATCTTATGATTCAGATTTATTTTGGTTAAAAAAAGATTAACTTTTCCTGTGTTTTCTCATAATAAAAACTAGCACAATATCTCACTTGATATACATGAATTTATTTATACTTACTTTTTAGAAAAATATTTTAGCTGGTTATGCCTTGGATTCATTTATAGAAAATCCAACCTTTAGCTTACTATTAAAAAAAAACGTAAAAAAAAAACTTACTAAAACAAGTTTAAAAAAAATCCGTGGATATATTTATCAAATTTTGGATTTATTAACATATTTTTTAATGAATATTTATTTTAGTCTTCTAAATGAAATAAATATCCCTACTTATTGTGTCTTTTGCATCTTTGATGATTTTGTTGTAATACAAAGTATAAGACAACTTCGTAGGACCAAGGAAGATGATGTTTCTTAGAAACGAAAGTTGGATACACATGGAGATTGATATTGACAACTCAAATATGCACTAAAGGTGGTAAGTTAGATTTTCAAAAAAAAAAATTAATCATCTCTAAAACTTATGAATATTTTTGTCTTGCTGATAAACAAATAAAATTTATAACTTACAAAAATATATTTTTCCTATAAAAATTACAAATTGCTTTTTCTTCAATATTGTGTGCACTTTATCATAATTGCATATTCTTTCATAACACAATTAACAATATATTTTTAATTTTTAAAACACAACTAAAAGTCATTAAACAATGAAATATTGGTTCATGCACTATCCTCGTCTCATTTTTTTTTCTATTATTACAAAAATATTTATGGATACTTGAATATAACCTATACTTAAAAAAATAATAGAAAATATAAAAACATATAAATATGATAAGTACGTAATTCTTTTTATTACTATATTATACTCATATGTGAGAAGAATCTACCAACATTATATGATGATAAATTATAATGTAATATATTAATTAAGTATATAAAATAGTTTATTCAATTAAATTAAATATAAAAATAAAAGAATCTAACACATCATGTTATTGATATCTTTTGACTTTGATTTCATATGTATATGAATGATGTGTCTAACCGAGGAATATGTTATTACGTTTTTAACATAGACTATATGACATAAATTTCTGATCACAAAAATTTTTGAAGTTTCATGGGACTCAATAATAAACAATAATATTTCAAAAATCAATTGCAAAATTTGAATATATTTGACCGATTTGTAACATATCTAAGCCTATAATATATTTTTTCTTCCATTAGTTACTCATTTTAATAACTCAGTCGTGCCTCTCGTGTTTCATTTTTCTAACAAGTGATGTAGCAGAATAAGCCTATAATATAATATTTTTTCTTCCATTGGTTACTCATTTTAATAACTCCCGATCAGTCGTGCCTCTCGTGTTTCATTTTTCTAACAATTGATGTAGTAGAATTCTTAATAGTTTCCATCCTTATTAATTTTTCTTTTACGAACACATGGTGGCTGAGTTGAGGGGAAGAACTTAGAAACAGAAACACAGAGATGGAACCAGAAACATCTCTGAACTTTACTTTGACGTTGACTTTCTTCCTTTTTCTGAACTTGGTTGTGGGAGTGCTGAGTGTTGATCATTATCGCAGAATTGACTTTCCTGATGAATTCGTTTTTGGTGCAGGCACCACTGCTTATCAGGTTAATTATCTACATTTTCCTTTTATGCCAAATCCTTATAATTAAACATGTGATTATGAACAGGTAGAAGGAGCTTCTAACGAAGATGGGAGAACTCCTAGCATCTGGGATACCTTTGCCCATGCGGGTTATTTTCTTTTGTTTCTCTTCTCATTCATCTTATTAATTAATTATCGATTTTCTTAATTTTGGAAGGTTATATGCTTAATTTTGAAATATTGGTATTTGTTGATTAAAACATGTTTTTTTTCTTCTTCTCACAACACGTGTTATTACCTTACTAGATAATAGCACACAAGGACACAGATAATGAAAACCTCATAAAAGCACCTTTATGATTACTTGGACACACAACGTACACGGTTGGCACCTTCTAAAGATTCCAACTTCAATGAACCAAATTACTTTTCTTTGTTAAAAATAAATGTATTCAAGTCTTCACTTATTATGCTTTTGGAATAGTAATTCGCAATAAGGTATTAGAGCTTATGTGACTAATCTTATCAGTTCATGACTAACTTCTCATGTTTATTACATCGACAAATCTAAAGAAGTCGCATATATAATATATCCATAAAGAAAAAAGCTGCATATATAAGATATGTTAAGTTTACACATCTTAATTACATGTTTTCCAAGATTTTAGCCACTATTGGATGAACAAAAATCTAAAAGTTTAGCATGTACAGTTTAACTAGCCAGTTTTTGCTCTTTCATCCAGTGGCTATTGTATAGGGGTTATTCCTTTTATGCTATCATTTTCTATAAACAGTGTTTGGGCATGGAGAAAATGGAGATCTAGCCTGTGATGGGTACCACAAATATAAGGTAAACAATAAATAATATACCAGGTTTCAGTCTTTTTACTTCTGCCCAGTAAAACATTCCGAGTCACCAAATAATCAGTCGAAAATTAAATAAATTCAGGAAAAATCAGTTTAAAACAATGCAACTTTTAGTTCACTTCACTTTTTTCTTCAAAAAATCTATAATGCAGGAAGATGTGCAACTCATGGTGGAAACAGGTCTTGAAGCCTATAGATTTTCCATTTCTTGGTCGAGACTGATACCAAGTATTTTACTAAACTTAAACTTGAGTACATAAAACATTCAGTTTTGATGTTCTTTATTTCTTTCCCAGTAACGCTAATGCCTTCTGAAAATGCTTTTATTTTTCTGCCCAGATGGTAGAGGACCTGTCAATCCCAAGGGATTGCAGTATTACAACAATCTTATTAATGAACTTATTAGCAAAGGTTAATTACAAGTTTCTTAATTTATATAAAAATGCTAGATGAAACGTGTATTGAAACCAATTTTGTTTCTTCAGCTAACTGACCCTTTAACAGGAATCCAACCACATGTCACACTACACAACCGTGATCTTCCGCAGGCACTTGAGGATGAATATGGAGGATGGGTTAGTCGTGATATCATGTATGTTTCTGTGCTTTAGCAGTTCAATCACAATGTTGTTGAAATTATATCTTCAAACTTCTGGTATATACTTGTTGATTGAAGAGATATAAGGTGGGTCTAGTGGTGAAGGAAGGAGGGACGGGGGGAGACGTTACGGGTTTGAATCCCTTGCTAACAAAACTAACAATACTAATAACTAACATATGCCGATCTAAACAAATAATATACTTGTTGATTGAAATAAAACTGTTGTCAATGTCATTAGCTAGATCTCTAAAAGCAGGCACTGTGATTGTCCTACTTTATGGCTCCTCAGCTAATACTTTTATTCTTTTCTTTTTTAGTATTCATTCTCATTCCTCTTACTCATCCGATCCATGGCCTACCACACTTGACACTTTCAATGTTGCGAATAATTCTATTTTAACATGTTTTTCTTATTTTTAGAATACATCGTCCTTAAATTACTGCCACAGACAGAATTGAGGCTAATGAATAAAAAAATTACTTGAATGTCAACGCAGAAGAGACTTCACCAACTATGCAGATGTGTGTTTTAGAGAGTTTGGTGATAGAGTCCAGTACTGGACTACTGTGAATGAGCCCAATGTCTTTGCCTTAGGTGGCTATGATCAAGGAACCACCCCTCCTGGGCGATGTTCTCCCCCATTTTGCGCTACAAACAGCACTAGGGGCAACTCAACATATGAACCCTACTTGGCAGTTCATCATATTTTGTTATCACATTCTTCAGCCGTGAGATTGTATAGTAGAAAGTATAGGGTACATCACCTAATCTTTTTCCATGGGTGTATTTTACTTCAAGGGTTTTTTCAAAACTATTCTTACTTTCTAGGTGTTGGGATCTCAACAAAGAATGGTCATGATTCCATAGAAACAAAATTAAATTAAATTGCAGGACCAACAACATGGATATGTTGGTATCTCTGTCTATACATTTGGGTTCATTCCTCTTACAGATTCAGAGAAAGACAAGGCAGCCTCCCAAAGAGCCCGTGATTTTTTAGTTGGTTGGTAAGTTACAAATCCTAACATTAGCTGTTATACTTCTCTTTCCATTATGTTCTTTTCTTTTTATCTGTACTCAAGAGTCATGACAGGTGAATGTATGACTATGACTGAAGATTCCATTTATGTTAAACCTTGTGTATATGACTGAAGTATTTGTAGTTCCTTACTTATAAGCCTAAAATTTTTGGTTTCTAGTATTTTTTTGTTGTTGATGATGAGTGATGACTGTGATAACCAATTCATGTGAAGAATATGGCAGTTTTACTTTTATGTGCCGGCTTTATTGCAGGATTATTGAACCCTTGGTGCATGGAGACTATCCCATTTCCATGAAGACAAATGCAGGTGCAAGAATTCCAACCTTCACAACTCGTGAATCCGAACAACTTAAGGGTTCATGTGACTTTATAGGCCTAATTTACTACAACAATATTAATGTCACGGACAATCCTGATGCCCTGAAGACCCCACTTAGAGATATTCAAGCAGACATGGCTGCAAGTTTTATCTGTACGTATTTTGTTCTGTTTGAGCTTAATGAATTCAAAGGATTGAAGTTAAAGTTAGTCATATAAGCATGATGTACTAATTGCATTCACCGCATCTTTTTTTTATAATATTTTGAAATTTTGAACTGATTAGACTTTAATTTTATTGGGCACATTATTCTCCAATAATTTGCTCAATCATATCTATCACTTATGTAAGAAAAACTAAATAATCTAATTATGCTTGTACACAATCAACATAAGCAATTAGATTAAGTGCGGAAAATAAGATCATAAATACCTCCCGCCATTGCTATTCTTGTTTGCTCTGAAGATGATTTGCAGTTGTCTGTGAGTCAAATAATCTGTAAATAGTTTATATGTCTCCAAATGTAATATGACTTTTGGCTTAAGGATCTTCTATACTTTCACTATCACTCACTGATGGTGTATTGAAAATTTCAGATAGCAAGCACAGGGACCTTGGCCATAGTGCACATCTCCTTTTATAATCTCTTCCCATCAAAGAGATTATTTTTGATATGCATAAAATGTGGGCTTAGTTGCTAAAAAGATAAGAGATAAAATTAACTGATAAGATTAGCAACAACTCAATCTTAAAAGATAAGGTGAGTGGACCACCTTATGTGGTTTTGATTTAGTCAATCAAAATAAACTAACATTCTCCCACTTGGTCCACATATCTTATCATACACTTTGAGAAATAAAATACATGAATCATGGCGATAGTTCCTCTAATATATACGCGAGTAGTACCTTCCATGTATTACATTGCATTATATTTCTCATGCCCATACAACTTAATGAATAAACCCAATGTTTATTCTAGGTCCAAAATTAATTGATGTTTCTCAGAATAAATAACTGTAGATGCGCATAAACTGAATGAAAAACATCACAATAGAGTTTCTTAATATCATTCTTACAATGAAAATCACATATGGGAACCAAGTCCCATCCTTTCCACATGATCCTTAAATTTAAATGGTGGCATGCCCTTAATTAAATGATCGACAGTCATTAATTCAGTGCTAATGTTCTTAATAACCACTGTATTATCTTTAACACATTCTCTTATGGCTAAATACTTAATGTCGATGTCTTTGCTTCGACTACAACTTTTGTTATTCTTAGCCATAAAAACAGCAGCTGAATTATCATAGTATATCTTCAATAGCCTAGAAATGAAATCCATAACTCTAAACCCAAAAATGAAACTCCTTATCCATACACCATGTAAGGTAGCCTCAAAACAGTAAACGAACTCAGCCTCCATAGTGGAAGTAGCAGTCAATTAAGGTCTGCCTGATACTTCTCCAAGACACAACTCCACTGGCTAGCATAAAAATATATCCCAAAGTCGATTTTCTCAAATTAATGCAACCAGTGTAGTTTGAATCTGAGTAGTCAATCACTTCCAAATTGTCAGTTCGTCTGTGCATAAGCATATAATCTTTAGTTTACTAAAGGTATTTTATCACTTTCTTTGCAACTTTCCAGTGGTCAAAACCTGAGTTACTTTCATATCTCTTTAACACTCCAACCGCAAAAGCAATATCAGGTCTTGTGTAGACCTGAGCATACCTAAGACTTTCAACAGCTGAAGCATAAGGAATGTTCTTCATTGGTTCCTGCTCAAGATCATTTTTCGGGTATTGACTAAAATTAAACCTGTCACCCTTCATAATGGGAGCTACACTTGTTGAACAATTACTCGTTCTAAACCTTTCCAAAACTTTGTTAACATAGGTTTCTTGAGACAAACAATGAACACCTTTTACTCTGTCTCTTGATGCCAATAACGTAAGGTGCATCACCCATATCCTTTATATCAAAGTTCTTAGAGAGAAATTGTTTCACCTCATATAGCAAACCCTTGTCATTGGTTGCAAGTAAAATATCATCTACATATAAAATAAGGAAACAAATTTTGCTCCCACTGACCTTCTGTATATACAATGATCCATAACTTTTTCTATGAGACCAAATGAAGAAATAATGTCATGAAATTTTTTAAGTATCATTGATGGGGGGCTTGTTTCATATATAGATTTCTTAAGTTTGCATACCAATTGCTCACCCTTAGTAGAGGAGAATCCTTAAGGTTGTTTTCATATAAACCTCTTCCTCTAGGTCTCTATTGAAAAGTTGTTTTCACACCCATTTGTTGCAACTCTAAGTCAAAATGTGCAACCAGTGCCAGAATGATGCGAAGAGAATCTTTCTTAGATACAAGAGAGAATGTCTCCTTGTAGTTAATTCCTTCCTTTTGATTAAATCTTTTGGCTACGAGTCTTGCTTTATATCTCTCAATGTTGCCTAAATGAGTCTTTCTTAGAATGACTCATTTACATCCAATGGCTTTCACACCATCAAGCAACTGAACAAGATCTTAGACTCCATTCGATGCCATAAAATTCATCTTATCTTTCATAGGATCATACCACAAGTTTGATTCTTTAGAACTCATGGTTCATGAAAACTTTTCAGGATCATTTTCAGCTCCAATAGTATAGTCAGATTCCTGTAGATACACAACAAAGTCAATCGGTATAGTTGATTTCTTTATTCTAGTAGATCTTCTTAATGTCGTTTCATTATCCTCTTGAGGAACTTGTTGTTCAATTGGTTGATCAACAGTTTCTTCTTGCTCCTCATGAACAACTTGAACAACTAGATTATCAACACATTGTGGATCTTGAATGATAGGTTGCACAACACCCGGTTGAGCTGGAAAGGTATTGTTAATAACAACCAATCTAAGATTTGAAGTGGATGATTGAGTAACTGAATGATCTTTCTTAGAAACAAAATTTCTAGATTGATCGCTCCCACTAATCAAATCATTCTCAAGAAATTCAATAATTCTTGATTTCATAATCCTTGTACTTTGAAATGGACAATACAAATTGTATCCCTTAGACCTTTCAACATATTCAATGAAGTATCCACTAATGGTCCTTGGGGCAAGCTTCTTTTCTTGTGGGTTATAAATTCTCACTTCAGACGGGCATCTCTAAATGTGTACTTGTCACAAACTCGATTTCCAACTCTTGAATTACTCAAATGGTGTCCTTGGGACAACTTTAATTGGAACTCGATTCAATATGTACACTACCGTCTTTAGTGCTTCAGTCCACAATGACTTAGGAAGCTTGGAATTACTTAGCATACTTTGCACCATTTCCATTAAGGTTCAGTTTCTTCCTTTTGCCACACCTTTCTAATCCGGAGAACTAGGCATAGTGTACTGGGCAACAATCCCATGCTCTTGAAGAAACTTCACAAATAGATCAGGTGAATGTTCATTCTTTGTGTATCTATCATAATATTCGCCACCTCTATCAGATTTCACGAACTTAATTTGATTTCCACATTGTTTCTCCACTTCGGCCTTAAAACTTTAAAGGCATCTAAAGCTTCATCTTTAGAACGAAATAAGTAGAGATGCATATATCGTGAATAATCGTCTATGAAGGTGATAAATAATTTCATACTATTTGCATCCATGTTTGGACAACAAATATATGTATGTATGATTTATAAATGAGTCTGTCTTATTATCCTTCCTTTCAGTCATCATAAGATAATTCTCTCCTTGTTCCAACTTCAACATCCCCTCTCCTTGAACACACATGGTCATGAGTTCATTAATAGACCATTTATCTTTATGTGTGTTGTTAGATATTTTAAAGGGATCATATGGTGTTGGGAGAGTATTCAGAATAAAATGCACTAGAAAAGAGTCAGACATGTCCATCTTTAGAGTTTTTAGTTGAGCTGCAATGTCCCTCATATGCATGATGTGCTCACGCACACCCCTCAAAGTATTGAGCTTTATGGAAGAAAATTTCATTATTAAGGTATTGGCCAATGCCTTCCCTGAAGTCTCAAATTATTCGTCAATGTACTTCAGGAGCATTTTCACATTGTCATACTGTTCAACTGAGCCCTTAATATCAGCCTATATTTTAGTCTTAATGAACATCACACAGAGTCAGTTGGATCTTTCCGATACTCAAACAGATCCATCTCCTCTGGTTCACCGTTCTCTATAATTGCTGGTGGCTCAATTCTCAAGATAGTATAATCAATGTTCATATACCCTAAAGTCAACAAAATCTTTTCCTTCCAGATAGAAAAAATAATCTCCTCTCAATTCCGGAACAACAATTGTATTAATAGGTTGTATAGTTGCAAATAATTCAACATATATGCTTATCATTAAAATTTGAGGCAAAATAATGTATCATGCTTTACCAATGTAAGTTATGCTTATAGGATTATGAATTTAGCGACATAAATTTGTCTGTGGGCTAAAATTTTAATTCAATTAAATTCACATAAACATTATGATAAAACTATCAAGTTATATTTCTTGATCCCTGTGGGAAAATCAAAAAAATATAATTTAATATCTTATCCTAATTAATCATACAAAAATATAATAGAAATTCCTGTGGGATAATATCTACTATATTATATTATGATTAATTACAATTAATATTATTTACCTTATGTGATCTAGAGGCTCTTAATATATAATTTAAATAATTAAAGTTGTTGTGGCTAGGCTTTAATCAATTAAATTA
>PYAF01006068.1:148808-180365 GCA_007407185.1 Glycine tomentella | reverse complement strand
GTTTAGCATGTACAGTTTAACTAGCCAGTTTTTGCTCTTTCATCCAGTGGCTATTGTATAGGGGTTATTCCTTTTATGCTATCATTTTCTATAAACAGTGTTTGGGCATGGAGAAAATGGAGATCTAGCCTGTGATGGGTACCACAAATATAAGGTAAACAATAAATAATACACTAGGCTTCAGTCTTTTTACTTTTGCTCAGTGAAAAATTCTTTGAGTCACCATATAATCAGTGAAAATTTAAATAAATTGAGGAAAAATCATGTTAAAACAATGCAACTTTTAGATCACTTCACTTTTTTTTTTTCTTTCAAAAAATCTATAATGCAGGAAGATGTGCAACTCATGGAGGAAATAGGTCTTGAAGCCTATAGATTTTCCATTTCTTGGTCGAGACTGATACCAAATATTTTACTAAACTTAAACTTGAGTACATAAAACATTCAGTTTTGATGTTCTTTATTTCCTTCCCAGTAACGTTAACGCCTTTTGAAAATGCTTTTATTTTTCTGTCCAGATGGTAGAGGACCTGTCAATCCCAAGGGATTGCAGTATTACAACAATCTTATTAATGAACTTATTAGCAAAGGTTAATTACGAGTTTCTTAATTTATATAAAAAATGCAAGATGAAACACGTATTGAAATCAATTCAGTTTCTTCAGCTAACTGACCCTTGAACAGGAATCCAACCACATGTCACACTACACAACTTCGATCTTCCGCAGGCACTTGAGGATGAATATGGAGGATGGGTTAGTCGTGATATCATGTATGTTTATGTGCTTTAGTAGTTCAATCAAAATGTTGTTGAAATTATATCTTCAAACTTCCAGTATATACTTGTTGATTGAGGAGATATAAGGTTGGTCTAGTTGGGAAGGAAGGAGAGATCGCAGGTTTGAATCCCTTGCTAACAAAACTAACAATACTAGTGACTAACATTTGTCGATCTAAAAAAATAATATACTAGTTGATTGAAATAAGACTATTGTTAAATGTCAATAATTCTCTAAAAGAAGGCAGTGTGATTATCCTACTTTATGGTTCTATAGCTAATACTACTATTCTTTTCTCTTTTTAGTATTCATTCTCATTCCTCTTGCTCATCCGATCCATGGCCTACCACACTTGACACTTTCAATGTTGTGAATAATTCTTTTTTTAACATGTTTTTCTTATTTTTAGAATATATTGTCCTTAAATTACAGCCGTAGACAGAATTGAGGCTAAAGAATAAAGAAATTACTTGAAAATGTCAATGCAGAAGAGACTTCACAAACTATGCAGATGTGTGTTTTAGAGAGTTTGGTGATAGAGTCCAATACTGGACTACTGTGAATGAGCCCAATGTCTTTGCCATAGGTGGCTATGATCAAGGAGTCTGCCCTCCTCAGCGATGTTCTCCCCCATTTTGCACTACAAACAGCACTAGGGGCAACTCAACATATGAACCCTACTTGGCAGTTCATCATATTTTGTTATCACATTCTTCAGCCATGAGATTGTATAAAAGAAAGTATAGGGTACATCACCGAATCTTTTTCCATGTGTATTTTACTTCATTGATTTTTTTCAAAACTATTGTTGCTTTCTAGGTGTTGGGATCTCAACAAAGAATGTTCATGATTCCATAGAAACAAAATTAAATTAAATTGCAGGATCAACAACATGGATATGTTGGTATCTCTGTCTATACATTTGGGTTCATTCCTCTTACAGATTCAGAGGAAGACAAGGCAGCCTCCCAAAGAGCCCGCGATTTTTTCGTTGGTTGGTAAGTTACAAATCCTAACATTAGTTGTTATACTTCTCTTTCCATTATGTTCTTTTCTATTTATCTGTACTCAAGAGTCATGACAGGTGAATGTATGACTATGACTGAAGATTCCATTTATGTTAAACCTTGTGTATATGACTAAAGTATTTGTAGTTCCTTACTTATAAGCCTAAAATTTTTGATTTCAAGTATTTTTTTGTTGTTGATGATTAGTGATGACTATGATAACAAATTCATGTGAACAATATAGCCGTTTTACTTTTATGTGCCTGCTTTATTGTAGGATTATTGAACCCTTGGTGTATGGAGACTATCCCATTTCCATGAAGACAAATGCAGGTGCAAGAATTCCAACCTTCACAACTCGTGAATCCGAACAACTTAAGGGTTCATGTGACTTTATAGGCATAATTTACTACAACAATGTTAATGTCACGGACAATCCTGATGCCCTGAAGACCCCACTTAGAGATATTCAAGCAGACATGGCTGCAAGTTTTATCTGTACGTATTTTGTTCTGTTTGAGCTTAATGAATTCAAAGGATTGAAGTTAAAGTTAGTCATATAAGCATGATGTACTAATTACATTCACTGCATCTTTTTTTTTTTTTTTTTATGATATTTTGACATTTTCAACTTATTGGACTTTAACTTCATTCGATATATGATTCTCCAATAATTTGCTAACTCATGTCTATCACTTATTCCTGAATAGTTGATGGAGCAAGTTGAATCATTCACCATCTTTTCTTGTGGTTTTGCAGATTTACAGGATCTATTTTCAAAGGAAGAGGTAGAGTTGAAAAATATGCATGGATTTATTCTCTTAATTAACTACTTCACTATATAACTATTTGGCATTACTTGACTCAGTTACCTGTCACACCATGGAGTTTGCGGGAAGAGCTGAATAAATTCAAGCTCCATTATGGCAATCGTCCTATATTCATTCATGAAAATGGTCCCTCCTTCTCACTCCTAAATAAACTTTCATACAATAGCAATGCATCTTTATGAGGGAACTGCTCTTTTTTATGATTATTGAATAACAAACATTTTATTGTTAAAATAGACAAAGGCATTAAATAGCACTAGACATTTGGCATCTTCGATCATCATAATGATTCTTCACATTGACACCACCCCACCTTGTTTGCACATTCTCAATTGAATTGTAGAACTGAAGAATCAATGGATTTATTAATGATTTGGTGATTCATTTATAACACATGTTGTCATTGTCGCACAAGGTGAGTTCAAATGGATTGAACTATCAATGCAAACTTGGCTTGTCTTGTTAGGTCAACGGACAATGAGCAATTCATCACTTCAAGATGTGTCAAGGGTGAAATACTTGCATGGAAACATTGGTGGCGTGCTTGATGCCCTGAGGTATGCAGTTGCTGCTTCATTTTTTCTCCTCGACAACCATATTACATAACTGATTTTCTTCACCATTTCAAGAAGTTTTTAATAATTGATCGTGAATCTATTGAACCATATAGTTTTATTGGGTTATTGATATTCATATTAAGAGCAAGTTACTTATCTGATGAGTGAAACAAAATCCAAAACAGAACTGAAATAAGTCCCTAAAATTAACACTTCTGATTGTGATGTGCTTTTGAATAATCCTGAATTTTTCTCAGAGATGGATCAAACATAAAGGGGTATTTTGCATGGTCTTTTCTGGATTTATTTGAATTGCTGGCTACATACCAATCGAGCTTCGGCCTATACTATGTTGATAGGGATGATCCAGAGCTGAAGAGATACCCAAAGCTATCAGCAAAATGGTACAAATGGTTTTTAAGAGGAACTATTGAACTAGAGAAGGATGCATCATTTGATTCTGTTGGCCATTTATTTCAACAGGTTCTATAATTTGTTTGTTTTACACATTGTTGCATAGTGGTGTATTTGACTTTCCGCTTCTATAAGAAATAATGAGTAAAATAGACGATTAAAAAAAAGAACAAGGAGCATTTCTGTAACTTCGTATTTAAAACCATTCTTCACTTATGTTTACTTCTGAATTCAATTATTTAATATGAATACATCTTATGTGAAAAAAATATGAATTCATCTTGAAATTTATAATACGAGGAATAATCAATAATGCAAATTTGGTTGATTTAGAGATAGAATCCAGTGTAGTTGCTGGATGGATTGGGCTATTAGAAGTCTATATTTACTTGGAGAGGCCCATTATTCAATATTCAATGGCCATCAACGTATTTTTGAAAGGCTTGATCAAGCCTTGTGTAATGATCAATGGAGAATTGTTTTTCCTAATCCTAGTGTGAGAGTTCTTCCCCGTCTTGAGTTCTCAGACCATCACCCCATTCTTATGTCGCTAAACTCTCTGTCTCTCTTTACCTTCAAAAGAAGGTTTAGATTTGAATGTGCCTGAATTTCCCATGCTTCTTACAGTCAGTTTATGGAAGAGTAGTGGAGGAATGATGTTGATTTGATTCAAAATGTAGTTAACATGGAGCATCAATTGACTGAGTGGAAGTACAATGTCTTTGGAAGTATTAATGTGAGGAAGAAGAACCTCTTGGCCAAGATAGGTGGTATCCAAACAAGAATCCATGGGTTCTTGGAAAGCCCCTGGGGCCATGGTTCTATAAAGATGCTTGGACCATTGTTAAATATTGTTTTCTCATAACTGCCCAACTTTTATGGTTTCATCCGGATAGAATTGCTACGAGTTTTTCACCAAAATATATATAAAAAAATATATATATATATATATATATATATATTGATCAAAACATCTTTATAGTGTAAATTTGATATATGTTTATTATTTATAGTGTAAATTTGAGTTTACGGGAATTTACACTATGTTTTTTTTTTAAAATTTTTTTAACCCAATTAAGATTTAAGATCTTTCAATCCGAAATTTTAACTGATTTTTTTAATAATAAATAATAAAAATAAAGGAATTGAATTTAAAATAATAAAATTAGAAAATATAAATAAAGACAAATAATTCTAAGTAGTATTTTAACACTTGTACTTGTAGTACTAATTAATCAACATGTTGTAACATGTTGTGCATGATAAACAACTCATTAGAATGATTCAAATAAAAGAAGAATTTCAGTTACACAATATCTTTCAAATTGATTAGTATCATTATTTTCTTATTTCAATTGTTATTGTTAGAATGTTCCATTATTTTCGTTGTGTTCTGATTATTATGTTAGTCTTTATGTCTGTTATCTCAGTTACCGTGGTGTTTTAATTTTTCTATATAATATAATTGAGATGTACTAACTATTTATTTACTGTATTTTTAATCAATTTAATTTTTTTAATCATTTCCTTTTTTTTTCTCAATATGTTATAACTAAGGTGTACTAATTAATTTTTCTTATTTGTTTAATTAATGTACATATAGAAAAAAATTTCCAACAAAACACATTGAATAATCAAAATTATTTATTATAACTTAAACAAATATAAATATTAATTTATATTTAATTATCATTTTTTATATTATATATTTTAATAAAATATTTAAAAATGGTATAAAAAAAAGAAAATATTAAATTATTATTATGTGCAAGTACATGTATTAAAATACTACTTTCTTTATTTATATTATCTAATTTTATTATTTTCAATTGAATCTCTTTATTTTTATTATAAAAACAAAATCAGTTAAGATTTCAGATTGGTGGGACCCAAATTCTTAACTTAATTTTTAAATTTTAAAAAAAACATGGTGTAAATTCGATTTTATAAAATTGGTCAAAAGTAATCACTTTCAACAAGTTTACTACAAAAATGGTTTTGAAATCACTAAAAAATGGCTATGAAACCGTTATAGAATCACTCTTTTCTAGTAGTGCTTGTCGGTTATAAATTGTTTATTTTAAATCTAAAATATAATTTATATATTTAAAAATATTTATTTATTATAAATTTTGGTTATAATATATTTATATATTCATAAATATTTACTGTTATAATTTTTAGTTATATAAAAAAATAAAGGTGTATCGTGTGAAATATATATTAAAATACTAATTATATTTTTTAATAATTTTATTCGGTACGTACGAATGGGTACAAAATTACAGTGCTGAATCATAATTGGTTGGTAATTAATTAAACAAAAAATTAAACAATGAAGCATTGGTTCATGCACTATCCTCGTCTCATGTTTTTTTCTATTATTACAAAAATATTTATGGATACTTGAATATAACCTATACTTAAAAAAATAAATCGAAAATATAAAAACATATAAATATGATAAGTACGTAATTCTTTTTATTACTATGTTATACTTATATGTGAGAAGAATCTACCAATGGTGATAAATTATAATGTTAGTGTTAATTAAGTACATAAAATAGTTTATTAAATTAAATTAAATATAAAAATAAAAAATTTAGGTAACATACCATATTATTGATATCTTTGACGTAACTTAAATAAGTGAATGACGTGTTTAATTAACAATACATTATTAAGTTTTAAATAGAGACTAATTGGATGAATCTCTCACAATTTTTTTTAAAGTTTTAAGAGATTTAATGAGAAACAAAAATATTTCAAAGATTAATTGCAAAATTTGAATATATTTCACATATCTATCATACAATATTTTTTCTTCCATTGGTTACTCATTTTAATAACCCAGTCGTGCATCTCATGTTTCATTTTTCTAACAATTGATGCAGCAGTATTCTTAATAGTTTCCATCCTTATTAATTTTTCTTTTTTATGAACACATGGTGGCTGAGTTGAGGGGAAGAACTTAGAAACAGAAACACAGAGATGGAACCAGAAACATATCTGAACTTTACTTTGACGCTGACTTTCTTACTTTATCTGAACTTGGTTGTGGGAGTGCTGAGTGTTGATCATTATCGCAGAGTTGACTTTCCTGATGAATTCGTTTTTGGTTCAGGCACATCTGCTTATCAGGTTAATTATCTACATTTTCCTTTTATGCCAAATCCTTATAATTAAACATGTGATTATGAACAGGTAGAAGGAGCTTCTAACGAAGATGGGAGAACTCCTAGCATCTGGGATACCTTTGCCCATGCGGGTTATTTTCTTTTGTTTCTCTTCTCATTCATCTTATTAATTAATTATCGATTTTCTTAATTTTGGAAGGTTATATGCTTAATTTTGAAATATTGGTATTTGTTAATTAAAATGTTTTTTTTCTTCTTCTCACAACACGTGTTATTACTTTACGAGATAGTAGCACACTAGGAAACAGATAATGAAAATCTCATAAAAGCACCTTTATGATTACTTGGACACAAACCGTACACGGTTGGCACCTTCTAAGGATTCCAACTTCAATGAACCAAATTACTTTTCTTTGTTAAACATAAATTTATTCAAAGTCTTCACTTATTATGCTTTTGGAATAGTAATTCGCAATAAGGTCTTAGAGCTTATGTGACTAATCTTATCAGTTCATGATCACTAACGTTCTCATTTTTATCACATCGACAAATCTAAAGAAGTCGTATATATAATATATCTATAAAGAAAAAAGCTGCATATATATATCAGATATGTTAAGTTTACACATCTTAATTAGATGTTTTTCCAAGATTTTATCCACTATTGGATGAACAAAAATCTAAAAGTTTAGCATGTACAGTTTAACTAGCCAGTTTTTGCTCTTTCATCCGGTGGCTATTGTATAAGGGTTATCCTTTTATGCTATCATTTTCTATAAACAGTGTATGGGCATGGAGAAAATGGAGATCTAGCCTGTGATGGGTACAATAAATATAAGGTAAAAAATAAATAATACACTAGGCTTCAGTCTTTACTTTTTCCCAGTAAAGCATTCTGAGTCACCAAATAATCAGTGGAAATTTAAATAAATTGAGGAAAAATCAATTGAAAACAATGCAACTTTTAGTTCACTTAACCTTTTTCTTCAAAAAATCTATAATGCAGGAAGATGTGCAACTCATGGTGGAAACAGGTCTTGAAGCCTATAGATTTTCCATTTCCTGGTCGAGACTGATACCAAGTATTTTACTAAACTTAAACTTGAGTACATAAAACATTCAGTTTTGATGTTCTTTATTTCTTTCCCAGTAACGCTAACGCCTTCTGAAAATGCTTTTATTTTTCTGCCCAGATGGTAGAGGACCTGTCAATCCCAAGGGATTGCAGCATTACAACAATCTTATTAATGAACTTATTAGCAAAGGTTAATTACAAGTTTCTTAATTTATATAAAAATGCTAGATGAAACGTGTATTGAAACCAATTTTGTTTCTTCAGCTAACTGACCCTTTAACAGGAATCCAACCACATGTCACACTACATAACTGTGATCTTCCGCAGGCACTTGAGGATGAATATGGAGGATGGGTTAGTCGTGATATCATGTATGTTTCTGTGCTTTAGCAGTTCAATCACAATGTTGTTGAAATTATATCTTCAAACTTCTGGTATATACTTGTTGATTGAAGAGATATAAGGTTGGTCTAGTGGTGAAGGAAGGAGGGACGGGGGGAGAGGTTACGGGTTTGAATCCCTTGCTAACAAAACTAACAATACTAATAACTAACATTTGCCGATCTAAAAAAATAATATACTTGTTGATTGAAATAAAACTGTTGTCAATGTCATTGGATCTCTAAAAGCAGGCACTGTGATTGTCCTACTTTATGGTTCTATAGCTAATACTACTATTCTTTTCTTTTTTAGTATTCATTCTCATTCCTCTTGCTCATCCGATCCATGGCCTACCACACTTGACACTTTCAATGTTACGAATAATTCTATTTTAACAAGTTTTTCTTATTTTTAGAATACATCGTCCTTAAATTACAGCCGTAGACAGAATTGAGGTCAATGAATAAAGAAATTACTTGAATGTCAATGCAGAAGAGACTTCACAAGCTATGCAGATGTGTGTTTTAGAGAGTTTGGTGATAGAGTCCAGTACTGGACTACTGTGAATGAGCCCAATGCCTTTGCCATAGGTGGCTATGATCAAGGAACCTCCCCTCCTCAGAGATGTTCTCCCCCATTTTGCGCTACAAACAGCACTAGGGGCAACTCAACATATGAACCCTACTTGGCAGTTCATCATATTTTATTATCACATTCTTCAGCCGTGAGATTGTATAGAAGAAAGTATAGGGTACATCACCTAATCTTTTTCCATGTGTGTATTTTACTTCAAGGATTTTTTCAAAACTATTGTTACTTTCTAGGTGTTGGGATCTCAACAAAGAATGTTCATGATTCCATAGAAACAAAATTAAATTAAATTGCAGGACCAACAACATGGATATGTTGGTATCTCTGTCTATACATTTGGGTTCATTCCTCTCACAGATTCAGAGGAAGACAAGGCAGCCTCCCAAAGAGCCCGTGATTTTTTAGTTGGTTGGTAAGTTACAAATCCTAACATTAGCTGTTATACTTCTCTTTCCATTATGTTCTTTTCTTTTTATCTGTACTCAGGAGTCATGACAGATAAATGTGCGTATGACTGAAGATTCCATTTATGTTAAACCTTGTGTATATGACGGAAGTATTTGTAGTTCCTTACTTATAAGCCTAAAATTTTTGGTTTCTAGTATTTTTTTGTTGTTGATGATGAGTGATGACTGTGATAACAAATTCATGTGAAGAATATGGCAGTTTTACCTTTATGTGCTGGCTTTATTGCAGGATTATTGAACCCTTGGTGCATGGAGACTATCCCATTTCCATGAAGATAAATGCAGGTGCAAGAATTCCAACCTTCACAACTCGTGAATCCGAACAACTTAAGGGTTCATGTGACTTTATAGGCATAATTTACTACAACAATATTAATGTCACGGACAATCCTGATGCCCTGAAGACCCCACTTAGAGATATCCTAGCAGACATGGCTGCAAGTTTTATCTGTACGTATTTTGTTATGTTTGAGCTTAATGAATTCAAAGAATTGAAGTTAAAGTTAGTCATATAAGCATGATGTACTAGTTGCATTCACCGATCTTTTTTTTATGATATTTTGAAATTTTGAACTGATTGGACTTTAACTTTATTGGGCATATTATTCTCCAATAATTTGCTCAATCATGTCTATCACTTATTCCTGAATAGCTGGTGGAGCAAGTTGAATCATTCACCATCTTTCCTTGGTTTTGCAGATTTACAGGATGTATTTTCAGAGGAAGAGGTAGAGTTGAAAAATAAGCATGAATTTATTCTCTTAATTAATTACTTCACTGTATAACTATTTGGCATTACTTGACTCAGTATCCTGTGACACCATGGAGTTTGCGGGAAGAGCTGAATAAATTCAAGCTCCATTATGGCAATCCTCCTATATTCATTCATGAAAATGGTCCCTTCTTCTCTCTCCTAAATAAACTTACATACAATAGCATTGCATCTTTATGAGGGAACTTCTTTTTTATTATTATTGAATAACTAACATTTTTTTGTTGAAATAGACAAAGCCATTAAATATCTCTAGACATTTTGTGTCTCCGATCATCATAATGATTCTTCACATTGGCACCACCCCACCTTGTTTGCAAATTCTCAATTGAATTGTAAAACGTAAGAATCAATGGATTTATTAAAGATTTGGTGAATCGTTTATAACACATGCTGCATTGTCGCACAAGGTGAGTTCAAAAGGATTGAACTATCAATGCAAACTTGGCTTGTCTTGTTAGGTCAACGGACAATGAGCAATTCATCACTTCAAGATGTGTCAAGGGTGAAATACTTGCATGGAAACATTGGTGGCGTGCTTGATGCCCTGAGGTATGCAGTTGCTGCTTCATTTTTTCTCCTCGACAACCATATTACATAACTAATTTTCTTCACCATTACAAGAAGTTTTTAATAATTGATTGTGAATCTATTGAACCATATATTGGGTTATTGATATTCATCTTAAGAGCAAGTTACTTATCTGATGAGTGAAACAAAATCCAAAACAAAACTGAAATAAGTCCCTAAAATTAACACTTCTGATTGTGATTTGTTTTTGAATAATCCTGAATTTTTCTCAGAGATGGATCAAACATAAAGGGGTATTTTGCATGGTCTTTTCTGGATTTATTTGAATTGCTGGCTGGATACCAATCGAGCTTCGGCCTATACTATGTTGATAGGGATGATCCAGAGCTGAAGAGATACCCAAAGCTATCAGCAAAATGGTACAAATGGCTTTTAAGAGGAACTATTGAACTAGAGAAGGATGCATCATTTGATTCTGTTGGCCATTTATTTCAATAGGTTCTATAATTTGTTTGTATTACAACATTGTTGCATAGTGGTGTATTTGACTTTCCGCTTCTATAAGAAATAATGAGTAAAATAGACGATTAAAAAAAAGAACAAGGAGCATTTCTGTAACTTCGTATTTAAAACCATTCTTCACTTATGTTTACTTCTGAATTCAATTATTTAATATGAATACATCTTATATGAAAAAAAAAATGAATTCATCTTGAAATTTATAATACGAGGAATAATCAATAATGCAAATTTGGTTGATTTACAGATAGAATTCACTCTAGTTGCTGGATGGATTGGGCTATTAGAAGTCTATATTTACTTGAAGAGGCCCATTGTTCAATGGCCATCAACGTATTTTTGAAAGGCTTGATCGAGCCTTGTGTAATGATCAATGGAGAATTCTTTTTCCTAATGCTAGTGTGAGAGTTCTTCCCCGTGTTGAGTTCTCAGACCATCACCCCATTCTTATCTCGCTAAACTCTATGTCTCTCTTTCCCTTCAAAAGAAGGTTTAGATTTGAATGTGCCCGAATTTCCCATGCTTCTTATAGACAGTTTATGGAAGAGTAGTGGAGGAATGATATTGATTTGATTCATAATGTAGTTAACATGGAGCATCAATTGACGGAGTGGAAGTACAATGTCTTTGGAAGTATTAATGTGAGGAAGAAGAACCTCTTGGCCAAGATAGGTGGTATCCAAACAAGAATCTATGAGGGTTGTGGTAATAACTTTCTTTTTATGTTGGAAAAAGATTTACAGAGGCACTTGGACTTGGTTCTTCACCATGAAGATGGTGATTGCAATACAAGATATTGCCATCTAAAAACCATTATCAAAAATAAAAAGAAGGCTATTCAAATGCTGCGTAATGAGGAAGGCATTTGGGTTGATGACGAAGAAAGAATTAAGGATATGCTAAATGCCTTTTATCATAATATATTTTTTGGAATGATGATTTTGTTAGAATTCCCTACTGAACAGATTTGTCCTTTCCTTCCATCTCTCTGGATGATGTGACCAGACTTCAAAGTCCGTTGGTTTATGAGGAAGTTAAGCAGGCCTTGTTTGACATGGGTCCCTGGAAAGCCCATGGGCCAGACGGTTACCCTGCGTGGTTCTATAAAAATGCTTAGACCATTGTTAAATTTAGTTTTTATAAGCATCTCGACAAGGGGATTTCTAAAAATAAGACATTATTTCTTAGAAGAAATTATGGATTAAAAAGTATTTGAATGGCATAGAATTCCTTCATAAAAAATTTGAATTTCTAATATAAGAAACTCTGCCTATAGTTGGAGTTTTTTTGCAATTTTTTATATTGAAATAAAATTTTGATAAGACTTCTTATGAATAACATGACACTATAGAAATTATAAAAAAAATGATTAAGTGACTCTAAGAAATTCATATAAACACTTTTCATTAGAGATACTCTCGTAATTGTCATTCCAAAATCTCTCATCATGAGTTTGAGTTTGTTAGCTAGTTTAGACCCATTTCTTAAACAAACAAGAAAAAAAAAAATAGAATATAACAAAATCTTTCAAATAGTGATATGTTTAAAGGTAGGGATAAAAAAGTAATTTTAACAACCTAGCATTTTCTTATCCTGTAAATAGATAGATTTATTTTTCTAAATCAATTTTATCAAAATTGAACCTTTTTTTTTTTTTACTCCCTGAGCCGGTCCGGTCCAATCAAAATTGAACCTAGTTTTAACATAAAGCAAAGGCTGTGACAGATGTCTCCTGCGTTACAAGTTGCGTTCCGAGCTTGCCAACGCAAACTTATCGAGCCAGCCTCACAAGCTAGGGTTCTTCCCCGCGCTCCACCCTTCTTCTCTCTCCCTTCGTCCCCTCCAATTGGTACCAATTTCTTCAACTCCGCTTCCTTTTTTCATTACTTTTCCCTCTCTTTTCTCTCCAAATCCCTAATCTCAGATTTCGATTTCTTTTATTCCCTTCTTCACGCGCCTCTGTTCACCCACCTTTCTGTTTCATTTCCATCCGCGAGTTCCACGGATTTCGTTCATTCGTTTTATTGTAGTAACTCGCTCACGCAAGTACCAAATTTCGTTTATCCCTGGGCGGATCTATTTTAATTTAATTTGTGAAATTTTAGCAAAAAAAATGAAAAACCCGCTCCCGCTTGTTAATTTGTGTAACATTTTTGTAGAATATGAGCGTTTTGTTTGAAATTTAAATATAAGTAGCTTTTTCCTACTTTTAATCGGTGTCCTCGTGCTTGAAATGAAATTGTAAACTTTTTCATGTTTGTTAGTTCATCGTTATAATTGTTTTGAATATTCATTCACACTTGTTTTGTCCTTTGCTGTAGGAATGTGTTTGTGACTTCATATGCTGGTGGTTGACATTTTGAAATTGTATCTGTGGTGGGAGCAATACTATATTTTCTGACATCATCATGGAGATACAGACTTGTGGCAGGCCGATTGACTCCTTACTAGAGAAAGTGCTTTGTATGAATATTCTGTCGTCTGATTACTTCAAGGAGCTCTATCGATTGAAAACCTATCACGAAGTTATTGATGAGATCTACAATCAAGTTGATCACGTGGAGCCGTGGATGACGGGGAATTGTCGCGGTCCTTCAACTGCATTTTGTCTTCTGTACAAGTTTTTTACTATGAAGCTCACCGTCAAGCAAATGCATGGGCTGTTAAAACACCCCGATTCTCCTTACATAAGAGCGGTATGTACACGTGTGTGACAATGTATATGGGACTTTACTGATTTACTGTTTAGGGGTGAAAACATCTGTGTTCATTATGGTATGCTTGTTTGTGCTTGAAAATTTTGTTGGTTTGGGCATTGATTTTCTGCTGACCATTTCTAATCAAGTTTAGGAATTTATGCTTGCTTTGAATAGTTGGTTATTTTGTACATCACAAGAGGAGATGCATGCACGTGAGACTATTTAATTGTATCGGAATCACTTGTTTGTAGCATAACTAATATATCTTGCATAGTTGAATTGCCATAACAGAGCCTAAACTGAGTGTGTTGGTGGATTTTTGTTGAGTTGTCAAATGTAAGGTAGCCAAAATTACACGTTAGATTGTAGGATTGTATGTTTCCATGATTTATGCTTGCTACCACGATCTCAGTCACACTCAAGCACATCATTTGATATAATTTTTATTTTCTCTTTATTTGTCTCTTCTTTCTGTAGTTGTGGTAAAGTATCATTTGGGGGAAAAAGACAAGAAATGAAAACCTATTTTGTTCCAGAAACTACGTATTACATAGTACATAAGAAATTATCAATCTCCCTACTTTTAAGTTGCTTCTAAAAATAATTTCTTTGAACGAACAAGTGGTTTCTTTCTTGTAATAATTCAGTTCCTGAGAGCGAACCTTGGCACATTGGTAAGGATTTTTGCTTTATGATCCCAGAGATCATGGGTTCAAATCTTTGAAACAATCTCTCCATGTGCGGCGATAAGGCTGCATGCATCTACCCTCCCCAAACCCTATTAGGTGGGAGGCCTTTTGACTGGGTTATCTTAATAATTCAATTCATCTCTTCCTTTTTAATTCAAATTGTTACACTGCATCTTATATATATATATATATATATATATAATTTTTTTCTTTCTTATATATATATATATATAATTTTTTTCTTTTTTCTATTGATCTCAAGTTTCGTTTAATGAGATGAAAGATGATGTGAATATTATATTCTGATTGGCATCAAAATAGAGACTGTGTTCTGTATGCAACATTCTCAATAGTGGTTTTTCCCCTTTACGTTTATCTTAAGCTCTGTATTGATTCTTTTTTATTGTTTATAGGTTGGATTTCTCTATCTGAGATATTGTGCTGATCCGAAGACACTATGGAATTGGTTTGAGCCATATGTAAAAGATGATGAGGTATGATGACATGGTTATGATCTTTCTATATTTTGATTTTTTTTCCTATAATTTTTTACTTAAAATTAATAGATTATTGCCTTCTTTCATTTGTGTGTACTTTCTTCATGCCTCAAGTTGGATTTGATCAAAGTGGTGAAGCATGGGTATAATTTTTTTGTTATTCCATTTTGCATTTGTCTAAGCACTGAAAATACCATTGCTATGTATGGAGCCGTGCTAATAGCATTTCTTGTCAAAATATTTTGTGGGCCAAGTTTTTTCATATGATCTGCTTTTAAACAAACCTGTATTTGGTAATTGATAGATATTTTGCCCATACGTTCCTTTGCTTTGTAAGATAATTACTTGTTTGGGTTTCAGTTGTCTTGAATTATCTCCAATCTTGGAATATCATTTAAAGTGCTCCCTTAATTAATATATAAACTATTATTCATTTTAAATTTTGATGCTGTGTTTCAGGAATTTTCTCCTGGATCTAATGGTCGAATGACTACAATGGGTGTATATGTCCGTGATTTGCTTCTTGGACAGGTTTGTTATCCTTAAATCTTTCAGGCTATATTTTACATAAGAGCATGCTTCCTGGTTTACCCTCTTTGGACTCATGCTTCCGTTTTGCTTGTAGACAATGAAATGAATTTACATGATAGATTGGCAAATTATACCCTGACCTTTTTGACTTAGAGATTTTTAAATGTATGCCACACAATGGCAAGGGAAAAAAATCATTTGATTCGAGTATTGACTAGTTAAACTGAGAATTCTCTCTTCAGAGCTCTCCTACCAGAATTCAGATGCATCAGAAGATTGCAGATGCAGATATGTCCCTCATCATCCCATAATTTGGAGTAACAGTATGAGGTGCTTTCGGTATCTTTGGACATAAAACTTTTATACCTACCAGTAATTTCTGATAGGAATTAGTTCCAAAGAATCTTCCTTTTATTTCTTTCACATTCTTTTTTTTATTGCATGCTCATGATGGTTGATTTCTCATCTCTAGAACCACTATTCTGAGGTTTCCAGTAAAAAAATTGAGTACTTTTTCATCCAGTTGCTTTAGAGTAGAACCTCTGCCTGAAAGACATGCATGTTATCAATTTAGCTCGTGCGTATTAGTTTGATCCCCGGAACTAAATTGATAAAATTAAAAATCAATGACAGCTGTATCTTTTTGGGACGAAAATGAGATTTTTCTCATTTCACTTATCATCATTTCTTCTTTTCTTTTCTTTCGGAGATTGAGCTGATGTTTGTCTTTTTCATTGTTAGTTTGCATTTTTGTTTCACCTGCAAATTTTATTTACCAGTTGTTTGTTACCCGATAGTGTAGAAGATCCAGGTCTCACTTTTTACAACACCTCTAGTTGGTTATGTACTTCTGACGTTGGAACATGTGTTAACTTTCGAGTCTTATGGAGCTATAATCCCTGTCTGTCTTTTTCTATTTATCTTCAAGTCTTTTTGGATTATCCTTTATGAAGCTTAATTTCTTTGAGGTCTTATAGAAAGATGTAGGCTAAATGATAAATAATTTCTTTCTACTTGGCAATTTATGTCTTCAACCATTGTAACCTAATACATGGTAACAGTGGGTGGCCATATTATCATGTAGACAAGTACTATCTACTATTCTGTGTTATATAATATGTAGCTGTCCATCCTGAAATTTAGGAGGTTCAGTGTCAAAAGTCATCAAGTTTTGCATGTACTTTTCTACTCTAGTTGATATGTTTCTTGTTTTGCATGTAAATGAGAGTTTGTCTGAGTTTCTATGTAAGGTGCTGGCTTGTTAGATTGACAGTTTGTTTCAGTTCGTATTTTCATTTGCATTTTGATATTTCTGTTATGAATGCATATTTTAACTTTTGTATGTGTAAAATAATTCTATATAATGTAAACTTAATGTTTTTTTTTATTATATAGCATATCCAGCATTCAGTCTTTGACTGAAACTCTTGGAGAATGAGACTGAATGTATCCTTGCTTTAATGATTTCTACTTGTGTTAATTAGCTATGCTGCTAGAATGTTATTGGTAACTAAATTTGTTTTTTGCTTTCCTAATTAATTGTAAGGTTTTTTATAATGTACCAAGGATTTGTGTTAACTGCAACCCCTTGTTTCCCCTACATTTCTGCGGAGGGGGAGTTGCTGGGACCACCCCCCCCCCCCCACAAGAGCCAGGAGAAAGTGAGAATAATGCTCTAGATGCCTTCCCAAAATCTTGAGGACTGAAAATTGAGTGGTTCAAACTTATGGATATTTTTTATTCAAATGAAGGAGGAATAAAAGCAAGAACTGAAACATCTAATTATGTTTTTAATGCATGGAAGGATTCTAGAGAGAGGCACACATCTTGTTCTTTCTATTCTCATGAATAGTTAGTATTTATATCAATGTTAAATGTTTCTTTGGGTTAAGTGGTTTCTACCTCTTCAGGGTAGTTGTCAACTTTGTTCTGTGTTGATGTTTATGATTTTGGGAATGTTGTGCATGGTACTGTATGCCTTGGTTGACAGACTTGATTGGTGCAGTTCCCAAGTTTACTATACCCCTTTAATTCCTGATTATTTAACTATACTTTAAGGGATTGATGAGTCTGTTCCGCTGTTGCAGTATTATTTTGACACACTGTTTCCTCGCATCCCTGTTCCTGTATTGCGGCAGGTTGTGTCTAATCTTGAAAAGTTGAAGCTCCCCTCTACACATTCTGGTTCAACAGGGGAAACTACTCGTCACGGTTCTGATGATACTGCCCGTAGACCACCTTCTGTTAAAGCTGCCCTTTCAGTCTCTTTTGGTCAGCGGGCTCCACACCGGGCTTCCACAAGAGATTCTTCACCTATTCGCCGTACATTACCTTCTCATGAAAAAAATGGCAGTGATGACATAAGAAGATCTCCAAGTAATCGCCGCAGCCAGAGTCGTGAATATCCTGATAGGGATAGGGACCGAGACCGGTCACGGTCCAGAGACAGAGATCGGGAACGTGATAGAGACAGGGATCGGGAACGTGATAGGGACAGATACCATGACCGAGATAGGAACAGGGAGTGGGAGCGAGATCGAGACCGTGAAAGATACAGGGATCGTGATTCGGAAAGAGATCATGATAGGGACAGAATCAGGAAGGATAAGGAGCGGGAAAGAGAGAGGAGTTATGATTATGACAAGAGGTCTAAGTACACAGAGAGAGAAAGCAGCCGGGATTATGACAATGGTAGTAGGCACTATCGTAGGAGCAGGAGTCGGAGTAGGAGCAGGAGTCGGAGCCTGCAAGCTGGCACTGCTCGGTATGAATCACGATCTAGTCCTCAGAGAGAGGAGAGTAAGAGAACTTCTGCTTCGAGTAATCTTGCTAAACTTAAAGATATGTATGGTGATTTAGGGGATAGTAAAGGAGATGCCAACATGGAAAGAATTCCTAGAAAGGATAGTGGAGGTGAAGAGGTTATTAGACTTGGCGGGTCTACTTGGAAGGATTGAAAGTTATCATGGAATGCTTGTATCAGATGTTGAATGGCTTTCATGGAGAAAAACATTGGGACTAGCCCTTTTGTTGCCAGATGTTTAGATTGGTGAATGCTATCTATAATTAGCATTTATAGATAATGTATACTAAAATTTATTCCTGGTGCATTGAATTTCATGCTTTGTAATCTCAAGTTTTAGACTAAAAGATCATTCTATGTAGTCCTGAACTACCATGTTTACAATTGATGGTTTAAACTTATATATTACTTCGTTTCCGTAGATATAAATACGTTAAGAATACTGTGTATTTTGAAACGCCTTCAGGAGGAAGATTGATAAGATATATGATGCCTTTATAATATGCTTCATGTAGGACAAGTTGCCGTATAGATGCCATTAGTGGAAAAGCTTTAATACTATTTTCGAAATACGTTAGTGCCTTTTTTTAATATTATTCTTATTCTTATTCTTATTCTTATTATTATTCTTATTCTTATTATTATTATTATTATTATTATTATTATTATTATTATTATTTTGCCTTTGATATTGACCATACCCTAAAGTAAAAGCCGCTAATAAATCATAATGGTTAGATTTTAGTCAAATAAAAGGTCAATTGTAGAGGTAGAGGTATTATTCTGATATTGAATATTGGTATTAGAATTAGCAGCATTGATCCAAAAAGAATCCTTTCATGAATTGGGAACTTAGGATACAAATAATATGATGCTCTTAACATAAGCCTATCAGAAACTTAAAGTAATGCAAAAAGCTTTTATAATTCCAAGAGAGAATAATTTGCTACACCACTGTCATACATGTTCTGTGAGAATATATGAAGCTAAGGCAGAAATCTATATTTCTACATTTGAAAGTAATCCAAAAAGCTTCTATATTTCCGAGAGAGAATTTTGTGAGTTACACTACTGTCATACATGTTCTGAGACTATATGAAGAACTGGTAGAAATCTAGGATTCGGCATTTGTATAAACTATAAAGCACTTGAGGCTCTTAAAATATTCCCTCACTATATTTTGACAAATAATTTGCTACAAGAATTTGGGACATTAGGAAAAGCTTCTGTATCACTATATCAAAGGGATAAGAAAGCGTGTGGTTGGTTCCAATAAGCTATTATTCACATTTGATAGAATGATATATGTGACGGACAAAGATCAAAGCAGCACGGAAACCCACAGTTCCAAGCATGAGAAAGAAACCATAGCAAATGCAAGCCATGTAGCCAAAAAAGAAAGAGGTTTGCATGAAGCCAGACATATCTGATCTTGCATAATAGTAATACAAGCAGTACCCATATATGAACAATCCAGTTGATCCACCACACAGGAAAGACCTAATCATGCCAAAAACGAAATCGTTAGTGAATGGAGGAACATGGATTAGGAAAAAAGTGAGAGCACTCTCATGTAAAAAGTCTACTTACCTCCACCACCACTCATGGTCCTCAGTAGCAAGCTGAAAGTATGTCAATGCCACAGTGACAAAAGCAGTGACAATCAAGAGGATGATGAAGACAATAAACAGAATGCTGTATATGGTGTAAATTTGGTGACCCCAGACACTAGCAAAAATGTAGTAGAGTTCAATGTAAATGGCACTGAATGGCAGAAAACCTGCCATAGCCATTTGAGCAAGAATTGTACGGTACCAAGGTAGTTTTGGGATCTCCCTAGGATACTTATTGGTGCGGCAAGGAGCTTGAAACCCTGATTGGCTATTCTTACCAGCAATCCCACCCAGCACTAGTAAAGGTGAGGTTACAAGAGTCCATATGAGGAAAATAACCACAATTGTTCCGAATGGAAGCGCTGCGGTGGCGTTATAGGCGAGTGCAACAGTATTAAGAAAGCAGAATGTGAAAAACAAAGGTCCAGAGAACAAACTTCCAGTCAAGAACAAAATTTTAACCTGTCACGCAACAAATCAAAACCTCTATAAGTGTACTTCATTTAGGTTGCAGTGTACTTTCACTTGTTTAAAGCAAAGGCCAAACCAATTAAACATTGTTCTTTAATAATAATTCTGTCTAACCGACAACATACTTAAGGTTTGTAATCAAGAATATGTTTGATCCATATGGATTTTCAAAAGCTAGTAAACTACACAATATACTGATATCCAACAGGAATTTCAGCTAGAACTTAAATCAAATTCTCTAGCTACTCAGACAGAGAAATGCCTATGGAGTAATAATGTAATTGTACCCAGTTTTTTCCTTCAATCATGTAATAGAAGGAAGCTGCATAGTAGCCCGCAATGCCAGACGTTAGTGCATATATGATCACCAGTGCAGTAAACAAAGCTCCCCTATTGTATGGATAGAAAACACCAACTAGAGCAAGCATAAAGATGAAGATTGTACTGAAAGAAGGAGCAAATAATCATGGTCAAGAAAGAGCTGAACAATACAAGGCAAACACCTTTAAAAGATAAGTACTTAAGCTGGTAACTCACAGTGTAAATAGCTGGGTTCCTGTTCCAAGTGCTGCTGCAAACAAAGACTTGAATCTTGGGTACCTGAAGACATCACCATGGATGTACTTCCATCCACTTTCCTCTTGGTCATCAACTGCTTCCTCATCAGGAGTAAACCTGTCATGTTTTGAAACGGTTGATACAATAAGTTCATCGAATTAAGAGGTTTAAATCCATGAAAGTACACACTGCTGAGATGTGTAAGTAAAAATGATTCTTACTTAACAAAATCATTCTTGAGCACACGCATGAGAATTATGGCCAGGAATCCAGTCAAGAGGAGAACAGTTACACAAGAGTTGATGACAGAAAACCAATGGATTTCCAAGTTATGTGACAGCGAGGATGTCTGTGAGTATTTCTCCAGCCTCTTCTCAAATGGAGTATCTGTTTCAACCCATGTGGCAGAATATGTGAAGTCCACTTCTACTTCCTTATTTTCTGTCAGGTCCACAACTGCTTGTGGATCATTTCGAATGAAAACATCAATGATGCGATCCTTGTTGTACAGAATCTCAAAATGGACATGCTTGAAGAGATGGACTATGGCCCCAGTTTGATCATCCTTGTCTTCACTGTCAAATTTTCCAAGGAAACCCCAAATGGGCAAGTCATCATAGTACATTTGGTAGAAATAGTCCTTCAAGACAGCATGTCTGAATTGAGCAACCTCTTTTATTGTAAGCTTCTTTGTGCAGATACTTTCAGGTTCTATGTCAATTTGGAAGTCCAATTTGTAAGGAGCAACAACTAATCGATCCCCATTCAAAACTTCACCAAGATCTTCCCTCTTTTCTTCCACATTAGCTGCAGCCAACAAGTTTTGGAGTTAAAGGGAATAGGAGAAACCAAAGATATTAGTAGGAAATAGGAGAAAATAGAATGGTACTACTACTAGCAAACTAACCTGGTGAGCAAAAGGGAAGATCGAAATATCGGTATGTCTCACTGTGGTAAGGAAGAAAAAGGGGAAAGCACAAAGAATTAATAAAGTCATTCTATTGTGAGGATGAAATTTATGCATATGATAACTATGCTTTAGAAATTAATACGCGCATTAGACTATTCGAATATACATTCTTATATACAGGCATTAAGGTTAATGGATTTAGTAGTCTTTCAGTAAAAAAATATTGCACTTTCTTTCTAGGCCATAGAATAATCAAACTTGAATAAAAGGAAATGGAAGGGTAGAGGTAAAAATCCAGAGGGGATGCATTAGAACATTACTTGATTGTGAAGGTAATAAGTTTTATATTAAAATAATTCAAAGGTCAACTCTGCCAGCCTGATCGCTTGAATTCATTCTAAATTTCCATTGAACATAGCCTACAATTTCTGAATTTGACATTGAAACAAAGGAAACTAATATCTCTTGTTTTTGAGTTTCCTACAGTGAAATAGAAAGTATTCATAACAAATATCACAGTTTCTAAGCCATATTTATTTCTTCCTCATCCACAGTGAAGAATTAATCCCTTTCATCACTCAAACAACTAGATTTCACTGATCAAAGTCTTGAACAGGTTCCAAAATCCAAATCCACACCACAAGATGAAGAGTTCATTGAATCTTCATTACACATAAATCAGAACAACACTAAGGCCAGGGATGAAAGATGCAAGGCACCCAAAATCCAGAGGAAATCTCATCCTCAAAATTGTAACCCCGTCATAACACAACAACAAAATTAAAAAAAAAAAAATACTTTTATTTTTTAAATGTCTTTTCAGGAGTGTTGGGATTGAAATGTCCTAAAATCTGAAGCATAAACATGAATTGTTGAAAGTGAGAGTGAGATAGATTTAAAATCTGACCTGGGATTGTGAAAGGGTCCCACCTTGTTGGCATAAAAGGGAACGGAATCTCCTTTCATGTAACGGTGATCCGATGCATCAGATGTTGTTGAGGCCAACGGATCAATTAGGTGTTGGTACACACGAATTTGAGAGAAAAACAGCTTCTATTACTCACAAGAATAGAATTACAGAGATTTACAAACTCAAAACAAAACTCTCAAACTCAGACCACTGACACAACACTCACTAAGAATTCTCACTACTTGGATGAATTCACTCTTGATGTTTCTGTGTGTCTAAGTGATGATTTACAAGTGAGGTTTGCACCTCTATTTATAGGCTGAAGAATGGTGTACGTTGGAGGGTGGTGGTAGCCAGCTGGTGGACAGCTTGTGTGCAGCTGGAACTGGTAGACAGCTGGAGAATGGCTGGTACTTGGAGGACAGCTGGTTGGAACTAGGAGGACGGCTGGAACTTGCTGGAAGTCATCAGATGTGACATGGCTTATGCAGCACCACAGGATCACAATGGCCCCAACTAAACATGCCGTTGACTTTTCCATACAAACACAGATTGAGAGAGAGAGAGAGAGAGAGAGAAACAAAGAGAGACTCTCCAATGCAATGGCTTCTTCTTGCACTTATATATAAGCCAACTAAGTGCATGAGAGTGAGAAAGAAGAAGAGGGAATCTCCACGACGTTAGTTCCTTTAGCCAAAAGAAGAGAGAGAAAATGAAGAACGAAATAATAAAAAATGAGTTAAGAAGATTTGAATTTCCAGTTTCCACGCACTTCTTCTTACATTGTAATGAATGATGGTCGTTTTCTAAGGAGTTGAAAAATGAATCATCTTCGTGATTGGGGAATGATGACAAACAAATACATACATACGTGCCTAACACGAACAAATGGCGTAATCGCATCGTGCCAAAACATTCTCTTTGCTTTCAACAACATATGTGTATCCGTCCACTTTTGTTATGTCATTTAAGATTTGATAAATATTAAGGTTGTTCCTCCTTTGACTTGTTTCACGAGACAACATCGTTTTTCTTGTGGTGATAATCACAATTCAACTCGCCACTTGAGCTTTACCTTGTATTCATGACAAATAGGCAAATAGCCACTTGCCACCTTTTGTTCATGGAAGATTTAACGTACGATATTCATTTTATTTTTACCCCTTATTACTAGTTTCTTAATCAAATAAATTATTTAACTTTTATTAACTGCTATTTTCATGAATACGCGTTTGGATATTGATCTCCTATAATTAATAACGGGCCAGTAGTATTTAACAACTTATATCTAAAGAAAATATGAATGGTGTAATAATTACCTTTCACTTAAAAGCTTAATCGACTTTCTAAAAAAATAAAAAGTTTGGCACTCTTTCTTTGTGAATGAGTGGAGTTAGGTAATATTACATCAATGCTATGAATTTTGGATTAATGGAGAGTATATTTGAAAATTCACACCATGTACACATATAATAAAAGGATTTAATTTAATTATGGTGTTATTAATTAATGATGTACTATGATTTTTTTTTTAACAAACCCCGGCAGAGAACTCCTAATAACTCAAGTCATCCCAACTATGTTGGTACTGCTAGAACTAAAGATCGACAACCACTAACCATGAAAATAAATATCAAAAAGGAAAAAATAAATACAAAATGCATGGGGACAAAACCAAATCCACGAGGAACAAACTATGTTTGGGAGACCCAATATGTTCCTATACAGCTCAGCTGTAAAAAAATGTGGGTCATAGTCCCACCACCAAAAATCAGAAAAACTATACGTAAGGAAAGTAAGGGTGTCTGCACAAGAAATTTCATATATTATTATTTAAATCATATAATTAACAATACATTTACATTATAAAATGACAATGTATTGTCTCTCACAATGTCAACTCATGAAATTAATGTCCCAATTAAAAGAAAAAATAATTAATCCGCTACTGAAAAAAATACTAAAACACCATTAATTAAAAAGCAGATATAAAACTATAAGAGAAAAATAATTATACATTTTTACATTTTGATTAATAGATCAACTTGGTATCTGTGTGGAAAATTGGAAATGTACCAACTTGGTTAATAGATCAAATGATAATATGAAATAAACAGTTTTACATTTTGATATATTAACCAGTAAGGGGCAATGTCACTTTCCTTTCCTCTATGTACCCCTTCTCTCTTCTCCAAATTTTAAGGTATAATTAAATAGTTTTAAGATTAACAAAGTAAACAAGTGAAGGTAGAGAATTCAAAAAAATAGTACGAAGATTAAAAAAAGTAATTTTTTTTAGAGAAAAGATTAAAAAAAGTACTCCTCTAAAAAGAAGTTATTGTTGCTTCATAAAAGTGAAGAAACAATACTCCTCTATAAAAAAAGTGAAGAATCACTAATGACTCATTAACTTTTATGCTATAATAATATAGTTAGTCGGGTCGAGTCACTTGAGTGTAAATAGGTTCAGGTTCTAACTTTAATTCTATTGTTCTTTTACGGTTTTCATGCTTCCATATACAGTGATTATGTCATTATTTTTTAACTTTTCTTTTCCGTATTTTGTTATATTGTTCAGAAGTTTCTGTTATTTCCTAACACAATGTATTGCACGAAGGGAAAACATGCATTTTACATGAATGTAGAGGTGAATATTACACTAGAATTATTAAAAAAATCACTATATTTTTTATAACAAAAAGTCACACTGCATTTAGAGATATTTAAAAGAATTTTTGTTATATTTAAAAGAAATAAATTCATGTTTAATTTTATCATCAAAGTACACAATCAGAAACTATATATTTATACATAATTTTATTCAACTTACCCACCTTTAAGAAAGTCATTAACTCAGAATTCATCATTTTAAAACATCAAGTTATAAACCCTCACCGAAATTAAGTTCTCCAAATGTGGTCATATAACTCAGAACTTTCCTTTAATTCATAACCCAAACCATGTGCAGTCTATTTTACTGTGTCCATTCATACATTTATCTATCATAATATATAAAACATGAAGTCATCAACATAGATATTTCACTTATCACTAAGGATAAAGCCAAAGAGGTACTATTACATAAAACAAAACAAAAAAACTAAGACGTACTAGTAGTTAATACCAGTCTTCATAAAGTAGGCCACTCCTTAGCTTTTAACTCTTGTCCCTATCGACTTGAACGTCACAGTTTTTAATTTGCATGTGACACTCTTAGAATTGGTGACATCTGAAGACTGTCATGAAAGATCACCACATCTAACAAAACTACAAGTTAAATTATCATTACTCTTAGGCTAATTTGGAACTTTATCTATTAATTTTTAGAAGATAAGCAATTGCTTTAGGTTAACAAATATACACAATTAATATTATGGCTGATTTTGGTGAGAGTAATGGAAACAATAATCAATGGTAGAGGGGGAGCAGGGGTTGCGAAAGCAACACAAGAACAAACAATCGTCTCATACTTGTGAATCATTTAAAATTTATTCTTTTCTCAAATAATCCTAGAGCTATTTAAAATCTTACTTGGACTTCTCTGATAAAGAATATTCACTAAACATTGTGACTTTTTTTTTTCCTTTTAATTTTCAATCCCATTTTAACGTCTACAATCCATTGTCAAAACCACACGGCTTAGTGATTCAATTCATTTCTTGCAGCATTAGAAACCACCATTGCCATGATCTCTGTTTGCCCCTGGCCCTCTACTTCGTGGCCTTGGATATAAGCAATAAAGTATCAACATTACACATTCACATTACATCTTAAATTCATCATTATACTCCAAATAACACCCATTACCACGAGCTCATAATCTTTTCTTGTCTTCACCTCTGTTATGGGTCATAGATCGGATTTAATTGATTTGAAAATTCATTCAAGTCTATGGCAATTGTTTCCTGCACCTTTTTAACTTTCCAAAAATCCTAATCTGAAATGTAATTTTACAATCTGGATTAGCCTTTCTAGAATGTAATCCAGAATGCAAACTTTTACATTGTAGAATAGCTAATCCAAATGTAAATTACATTCCGGAATGGGATGTAGGAAGCAAATCTGGAGGTACAAGCAATTGTCCAACTCTATTTATTTAGTGTTTCGAATTGGGTTTAAGGCCTAATCCGCTGATCAAAACACCTTGGCCCAAAGAAAAGTTTCAATCCAATTTATCAAGTATTAATTGAAGTTAACGTCAACATTCAAGTGCATGAACACTAAAATACACGTATGAACAAGGAAGAAAATCTTAGTTCAGAATAAAGTTATCTTCTTGTTACACTTTAATTGTTTCTTATGAGATAAACATTTTTGCTCACAAGTTTATTAGCTTATTCAGTGATAGACCTATTAGCTTGTAAATTTATTGGATTTTTCAGTGATAGACCATTTTAGCCCGTTTATATCACTAAAGATGCATTTTCCTCAGTTTTTGTGTGTGTGTGTGTAATATCCAATTTAATACAAAAAAAAAAGTATGAAAATAAGCAAAGATATCTTGACGATAGTTTATTGGTTAGTGATTGAAATATAAGCATATGTCTCGCTTGTAACCCAACTCAATTGCCAGCTGCTTATTGTACAATATTGCCTTCTCCATGATTAAATATCAATTTTACATCCGGAAGCATTAGTGATAATGAAAGTTGTTTGTTAAAAAAACATTTTTTCTTTGATAATAAAAAAAAGTGTATAATATTGCATTGTATATGTTTTCCGCGTGATGAACATTTCATGATATTTTAACTAACCAATTGTGATTTATGACATCAAACACAGACGTTGATTGCTTCATGATAATGACTGGAGAGCTAAAATAAGGTATAGATATGATTCCAATCAAACATAGAAGCGGATTTTGGGATCGTGTTAATAATCGGGTAATTAATTTTTCAATAGAAATGAAAGTTAAGCGTTTTGGTTTAATCGAAACAGAAAATCTTGACAACTATTCGAAACTCAGAAGAATTAAGGGAAGGGGCTATTGAACACGTCGAGTTGGCGGCAAAGAAAGACTTGGCATTCAGGCGAGCCGCCCGGTGGTGTGTTACTCAGTGGATTTAGTCAAGATAATGCATGCATCAACGCTTGGCACTTACCAGGATAACACATATAACCCCTTCAAAGTTCAAAGATTCTCTCATACTTTTTGGGAGAGACAATAGTTGGAAAAGACAAAATGTCTGATAAGATTTATTTTTAGGACTAATCTCACTCTTCACTCTGTTGGTTTTTGTGAAGTTAAGAAATTTAGTTATCAGTTATAACTTCATGTGTTACTAATGACTCCTTCCTACCTTCTAGGCATTGTTATGGTGGTACCAACCTAATTGGGATCATGTCCCCTTTTGTCTTATTTGTTGATTATCCTCTCTTAAAAAGAAATGTCTCACTAACGTGTGGATGTCATTTACTATATTCATATATAAGATCTTTTTTAATTTTACATTTTCTTTATGAATATTGTCGTTTCATTATTTTGATATTTATCCTCAACATCTTTTTTCTTCCTTTTTTCAAACAACATAGAAAACATTTTTCTCACATTAAAATTCATACGCCTACTTAAACTTGTAGTGGGATTCAATTTTTAATGGACACCTTCACTTATTATTGTTATTTCTATTAAACAGAAATTTAACGAGTTTAAAATTTATCCGTTTAGAATCTTTCGAGAAATTGACTTTGATGCTGATGGGGTGGTGAGAATTTGGAGATTGATATCTTTGAGTGTTGTTTCCCCTTCAACTCACTTCACCAATTTATAAGGGGAAAACAATTTTCTTCCTTTGACCTTCATGGTAACCATATGCACATGTCATGATTGATTGCAGCTTCACATGTGTCACCTTGTGGCGATAGGTTTGTAGTGATGAATTTTTTCTATGTGTAAAACCACAATATATAAAGGTGGTGAGGAGATGCATCAGTTATATATTAGACTAAATCATCTCCTATGTTTTTTTTTTCTTTTTTTTCTTTTCTTTCAAATTTCACTCTATATCTCTCCCTTTTTTATCTCAAAACATCATCTTAATTGTTTAGTTCACATTACATCTATACTTCTCTCCGTTGATAATTTAACAAAAAGTAGACACATTAGTCACATGACTTTTAATGAAAATTTATATCTAAAATACTTTCATCTTTTTCCTCTTAACTCTACATGTCACCATTTTCAACCTAAAAATATTTTAAGACTCTTCCTTCTTTTTGTTTTTATCTAATTAGACTGTTCCCAATGTTTATTTTTTATTATCCGAATACCTTCTTTACAAAAAAGATAAAAAAAAAACGATGAATAAGAAACAAAATTCATTAGAATCAGAATTTTGTTGTAAAACAATGCCGAATGATTTTGCTTCAAATTTTAGTAATTTTGCTTCTTCATTTTTGTTTTTAACTCATTTCTATGAAATATTTTTTTATGGCAAAATGTTTGATATAATGTCTCAAAAAGCAGCAAGACACATCACAATGTTGAATTGAAAAGATGGATTGAAGGTGGGAATGAACAAGATGAAAATAAGAGAAGAGACAATAAAGATTGAGTAATACAACGAATTGAAGAGAAGGATGTAAACAACATGAGTAAAAGAAGAGAAAATATTAATTCAACATAACTTTGTAATTGAAAGAGAAGAAGGTGAACTAAGACATGAAAATAAAAGAACACCATAATTGTAACTTTGAAAAACTAGATGACAATTGTTTTATTTTGAATGAGATTTTATTGTTTAGCATATTTCAGATGAGAAATTGATTAGTAAATAGTATAATTTCATTTTTTAAAATCATAAAATGAGAAGAAATCAAACAAACTGTAATTTATTATATACAATTAGTTTACCAAAAAATACAATCCTTTTTTAAATTATTTATTACTAGTCTAATTTCATTGAGGAAAATATGCATTTCATTCATATTTTCACTCACATAATTATTCACATTCTCACTCACAAGTTTATTCACATTTTCACTTATATGTTCATTCATATTTCACTCATATGTTTCACATGTTCATTCACATTTTCACTCACCAAGTTTCACATTTTCACTCCAAGTTTCACATTTTCATGCACATGTTCGTTCACATTTTCACTCACATATTCGTATACATTTTTACTCAAAGGTTTCACATGTTCATTCACATTTTCTCTCAACAGTTCATACTTATAGCATGATGGTAAATTTTGTTCCTTGCACCAAATGCCCCTACCTGCAATGGCATCTTGAAGGTACCCAATAGATGCCCCTACCTGCAATGGCATCTTGAAGGTACCCAATAGATGTATCACACTGAAACCAAGGCTCTGGTGTAGGCATAAGCAAATTAAGATCACAATTCACAAACAAGTAGGACTAATGGTGTCGTCGTTAGCCTTCTAATAAACAAATATAGCCTAAATAAGAATATAGTAATATACAAATGAAAAGGTAAATATTATTATATAGCATATGTACCAAGTGTCTATAACAAACTAATTATACATGATAAATTGTGATTTAATGACACTTTCAGTATATAATTTTTCTCTAATTGATTTTTAAATAAGTTTCTAAAGAAGAAGAAAAAATATTGGTAATTTTTTAACAAATTAGATGTCTTCCTTTTCATACTTTGAATGAAAGGGGAGACAAACACAAATAAATTATAACAATTTATACTTGTAAGTGTTTTTATCAGTGTGTATATTATTAACTAATGTCAAATAAATCATTTCTCTCTAGATTTATTTGCATGGCATACTTCTTATTTGCAAGTGTGTTGATTGTGTAAAAAAAAATGTGTCCGAAAAGGAAATAAAATTTCTATTACTATTGTATTTTACAGTAATTTCATACTCCATTAGAAGCTTTACACACCTATAGCAGTAAGATTTAAAGAAAACTATTAAAATAAAAAAATAAAGACAGAAGAACAAATTGATGACCATGAACATATTGACAATGGATTTGCTGAACAAAATCAACATAGATTGACAAAAGATACGAAGACATATCGTAAATGGATTGGGCCGTTGCGGAACATGTTGGAAATTGATCCACCCGATCATCCAAATATTGCACTTTCAGTTGTTGCTTCATGCATTAAGATGCTTCTTGCACTCTTTTCGAAATATTTGTTTTGACTTTTTGGTTTGGTCATTTCGGAATCAAAAAAGGAACTACATTAATTTTATATTTTAGATTAATCATTCTCAGGAACAACTTTCAAAACGCCACAATGTGAAAAAAGAAATGTCAAAGTGCCACCCCGTGAAATAAAATTGTGAAACTGCCACATCGAAAAAATCGCAAGGCACTGCAGCGAATTTAATGGGCTGAGTTGACAATCCATTAGTGGCCAACATAACCAACTTTAACCAATAGCGAATCAGTTGATTCTGACACTGCTGCATGTACCAAATCCGCTGGGTCTGCTAGCTAATTAAGTAATGCTCACACACCATGGATGTACGAAATCCGCTGGGACTAATAGCTAATTAGGTAAATAATTTTAATAAATTTATATCTTACAAATTATATTTACCAACTACATTATACACTTCATTTGAATAAGGTTCCTATAAATTAAATTTATTTAAATATATTAAATGAAGCATTTTAACCAAAAAAAAATAAACTATTATAATTCATGTATCCTTTGATTAAGTAATTATAAAGTAATCGTAAATATTCTCAAACGTAATATTTTAAATCTCTAATATAAATAATATTTAACAAGCCAAAATTAAATACATAAAAAATATAATACAAATTAAAAATATAAATTACCAATATGTAAAAAAATATACACAAAAACAAAAACT